>JACXGI010016314.1:0-16097 GCA_016801175.1 Esox masquinongy | reverse complement strand
GCACCTGCACACAGTGCCAAAGCTACCAGTACCTGGTTTAAGGACCATGGTATCCCTGTTCTTAATTGGCCAGCAAACTCGCCTGACCATAACCCTATAGAAAATCTATGGGGTATTGTGAAGAGGAAGATGCGATACGCCAGACCCAACAATGCAGAAGAGCTGAAGGCCACTATCAGAGCAACCTGGGCTCTCATAAAACCTGAGCAGTGCCACAGACTGATCGACTCCATGCCACACCGCATTGCTGCAGTAATTCAGGCAAAAGGAGCCCCAACTAAGTACTGAGTGCTGTACATGCTCATACTTTTCATGTTCATAGTTTTCAGTTGGCCAACATTTCTAAAAATCCTTTTTTTGTATTGGTCTTAAGTAATATTCTAATTTTCGGGGAGATACTGAATTTGGGATTTTCATTAGTTATCAGTTTTAATCATCACAATTAAATGAAACAAACATTTGAAATATACCAGTCTGTGTGTAATGAATGAATATAATATCCAAGTTTCACTTTTTGAATGGAATTACTGAAATAAATCAACTTTTTGATGATATTCTAATTATATGACCAGCACCTGTATTATGTATAATAAAAGGTTTGTCTTTCCTTGTCAGCAACTCATGATGTCTCTATCTGTGTTCAGGGGCAGTAATTCATGGAATGTCAGCTGAGCAAGGCTCCAATTCCATCTATGTGTAGAAGACTAGGCCTTGGTCCTAGCAGAAACCACTAGAAGTCTCCCTTTTGAGGGAACATCTTTTTAGCAACAGAGGGCTCCTGTTCCCTGTATTGTGCAGGTGATCAGGACTCTATTCGTTATTGGGAGAGATGATTTAGCAAAACCATCTATAGTAACAAGCCCCAGCTATCGTTATGTAAGCTTTCACCAAGTTTGGGCAACCGATGTTCTATGATTACCTATGTCTCCTGCATCTATGTCTGTGTGCAACCTTGCATTCCCTAGGCTACAACATGGTGGTAACTATTCCTTGCATTAGCATTCAGCAAGGACTAGTGGCATCCTCTGTACAGTTGGGAAGAAGCCTGCTCAGTGCATCCATGTGAGAGCTAACAAACTCCTTGATTATTTATACACCGACACTAATTGCAATTTAAAAAGCTACAGGTTTGAGAATTGTACCTTTATTTGCCATTTTCACCTGTGTGTGTCACCTTGTGTGTCTGCATCAAGGCCAAACATTTAAGGGTGTGTAAACTTTTGATCAGGGCCATTTGGGTGATTTCTGTTATTATTATGATTTAAATATGAGCCAAACAACTATGTGATGATAGATGGCTTTATATGATCACTATCCTTAAATAAAATATTTTTTTTGCATGATCTGTCATATTTTCAAAATCAATGCCAAAATTTCACAGTTTCTGCCAGGGTATGCAAACTTATGAGCACAACTCTAAAGTTTGAAACTAGGCGATGTAAAATCAGAACAACTGTCATGAAATTTCACTGTGTTGGTCTCTGTACTTTTTGGTCTCTGTACTCTTTTTGTCATGATACCTGTTCCCATATATATAATTAAACCTGAAATAATTAACTATTATGCTAACCACTGAAGAGTTTTTACTTGATAAATTGCAAACATTTTCCATATTCCACACCATGAGGATGCCCCTAGCCATCTCTGCGCTGGTCTGGGGGTCATAGTCAGGACCTGGCAGAATAGATGCCTCTAGGAATCTCTGTGCTTTTATTTCAGTTGTCAGCTGGCCTCTAGTGGAACGCTTTGCGACTGCCTAGGTTGCTTAGGCCACCCTTAGCCTTAGCCTAACCCTAGGCTAAGGGTGGTGCTAGCCCACTTCAAAAATGCCATTGTGAACATTCGCTTAGCCCAGGGCTTAGGAGACTCTTAGCCCTAGGTTGTGGTACAGTGTGAACACGCTTTATGTCAGTTTTATTTCTCTGCCCTTTCCTCTTGCCATCACTGTGGTACATGTTCATCTTTGTCTTAGGTGTCCCAAAGAGCATTTTTTAATCATCCACTGTAGAGGTATTGCTGATTGATATTAAATACAGAATTTAGAGGAATGTGGTTTTTGTTCTCACTATCTCATTATTCACATAACCTTTTCATTTGTCAAAAAAAAAAATACTACACCAAACTGAGGTCCTTTGATTGTTTAGTTTGAATGTCAATGTGGGTTTCTGTACAGCTGCTTCACCAACTACCAGAACAGTGTCTCTCGAGCACAATAATAAACAGCAGTGTCCTCTGTTTTCAGATTCTTGGCCTCTAAGAACTGTGTGCTTGTGGGGACGTCTTCAGTCAGGGTGAATTGGCCTTTCAGCAAGTCTGCATAGTCAGGCTCTTCGTCTGATCCAGAGTTCATGCCACCAATCCACTCCAGTCCTTTTCCTGGTTTCTGCCTTATCCAAGCCATGTAGTAGCTTGTCATTTCAAACCCAGAGGTTTTACATGACAGTTTAACAGCGTCTCCAGGTTTTATCACTTGGAAAGGAGCCTGATCCAACCTGATGTCACAACAAACACCTAAAAAATAAATACAACACTTTTATAAAAGTATAAATACAACACATTTATACCGGTATTATGATTAACCACTCAGTTATTAAGCCACCAGGTAATGTTTTACTTACTGTGTATGAAATTCACAATGGCGACTAAACTCCAGTAACTTATCAGCTCCATTGTTTAGTGATAGTGAGTGCAGGACCTTCTGTAATGTCAGTCCAGCAGCCTAATGACAATTTCAGAGCTGAGTGTCTGTATATAAAATAATGACAGAGAGGGATGCTTTGCATAAACTGCCCTCTAGGGGCTTAAATAGAGAACGATAGTGAGAAATTATTTATTCCGCTAGTCTATCTTTTATTATACTCTTTGTAGTTCAGATTTTAATTATAAAATATATTTTCTTCATTTAACAGCTTTTGTATGACTATATTTCATGGTTTAATTGCTTATATATGATGTGCAACTAGTCATCATACTAATAAGACAATGGTCACTACATCCAAACAATTCAGTGGTAATACACCATTGCATTTACATCGTTTTGCGGACACTCCTTTCCAGAGTACCTCTCAGTAGAGAGGGCATACATTTTTATAAAAAACACAACAAAACAAATGTCAGCTGCTAAAGGCCATCTGTAACAATTAATAAAAACGCTTCTGACTGAACCATGACAATTAAAGAGCTTACTGCCTGTTTACTAGCAGTCCATAAGAAACATTAACCTGACTGTTGAATTTAGTCTGCATATTAATATGTGCTTGTGTAGCAGAATGATGTTGTTAAATTAGATTATGTACAGTTATTATATATTTAAATATTGGTGTGGATTACTTCTATTTTGAAAGAGCAAAAAGGTCTGAATAAGTTCACTGAAGGTTTTTTTTTTTTGTTTACATTGCTTTGTACAATAGTTTTTTTCACAGCTGGGTTGCTGTTGTGTTATTTTTTTGGAAATGCTTTTTGCTGTTTTACTTGACAGTATGTAAAAGGTATATTTGTCCAGCAGTCCTAAACTGATTGGTTGTCCACAGATCACTCTTTGCATTGTGTTTAACTGACTAACATTTCTTATTAAGCTTACCTCCATCACAAATATCATCTATGAACTGTATGGCTTTGCCACTAGCCGTTTTAATAGCTCACTAGCCTGAAATAGGCCTACTAGTATCTTACTACTTGGAAAAGTCATAAGAACTGAACAATTGCTAGCAAGACTGAAGACGAACTTTACACTGACAAAGCTATTTCATTTCATGGCACATCAACATTCGTTTTTCTTTCATTCGTGAATGACATTGATACAATAACTATTAATACAGGCGACGATAACTTACTTTTTTGTCTTTTACTGCCCAAAGAATTGTGATCTAGCCTTTATTACCCCAAAACACATGCAGGGATGCGTGCTTCAAAAATCCAGCAGAAATAGTCAGAATATAACTGTTTTAGTTTTACTATAACGTAGCTACTGAAGGCTGTAACTGTGAAGTTTCTGTCAATCCTGAACAAGTCATAATGCATAATTTGTTTAAACTGTGACGAGACTCGAACCTGGGACCTCTTGCTTGAAAGTCCATGTCCCTAACCATTACTCTATTTAACAATTAACAATTAACAGTTGCTCACTCGCATACTCAGAGATATTTGCTCTTCTTGGCCGGCTCCGCTTTTAAAACTAGTTGCAATCCAACAGAGTCCAATCTTTTTTTATTTTATCTAGTATTTGTACATTTCTGCTGCTAGTCTGTATTGCTGTGAAGGGTAGCAGACACAGTAATATAAAACTGTCTTCTAGATTTAGACTGTTCCCTTGTAATGACAGGCTGAGTTCAAGACTACCACAGGACACATCTAGGACAAAAAAATTACAATATTTTACCTGTGTCATTTTAAACCATTTATAAACCAAACTGCTTACACTATTTTGATAGGGCATTTTATGCCCATTAATTCCCCAAGAGAGTAACAGGAGACAACCAGCACCATGTGACCAGAGCTAAATTGACCTCAATTATTAAACTATGAACGTAAATACAACATTGTGAACTTTGGATTCTTAATTCCTGACAGTAGAGTATATTATTATATTATAATCATTACTATTTAACCTCTAAATTGGAACATTGTTATTTTATTTATGCAGTTCTAAGAGAGCTGTCTTTGGTCTATTAGTGATTTTAGTTAACATTTAGCACCTTCATCTGGTAGATTGGTTATATTTCTGATTAAGTTTTAATTACCTACTTTAGTATGAGATCAAATCTGCATATGAACTGAAATATAGCTAATATCCATACTGAACGCATATACAGCTCGGGAAAAAATAAAGAGATCACTGCACCTTCTTTCCTTTCCAAAAAAGTTGAAAGGAAACTTTTTAGTGAGGATCAGAAGCGTGTTGCAATGTTCTCTTAATTTTAACCCTTCTGTTCCTCACTCAAAACCGACTTTTTTCGGAAAGGAAAAAAAAGGGAAAAAAAGGTGCAGTGGTCTCAGCAATATCTTCTTTCAGGAGAAACTCATGTTAAACGGCCCTCTTGCGTGTAAATGAAGAAATTGAGATTTCCGTCTATACTGCCATTACCCACCCATTATAACAGCAATTTATGTGCACATATGTTGTCAAGACATGCAGTGAAGATATTCTGTATAAAATACACCTGGGAGATTATGAGGAATTCATCAGAATGTAGATTGGAAGAAAGAAGATTTTCAGGCACAAGCTGGAACACACAACAAAACAAAAAAAAACATTTGTACTTTTTTATTATTTCATGGACCGGCTAAAACTCAAATATTGATATTCTGTGCTATACACACATCCTATGGTTACCCAACCATGTCAACATTATCAGAAAAAAATGGGGATTCATAGACATAAGTGCTAGATCTGGGCAGCTATTTTAGTAAGTGGTGTCAAGAGCCATTTCCAAGTGTCCCTTTACTTCAAAACTGTAAATTAATTATTCCACTGTTTAATATACACCTGTAATGTTTTTAATGCTATTTGTTTAGTATAGAAACCATTTTCTACAATAAAAACACAAACATTCTGATCCCATTGACTTTCCATGGGGCCTTCAAGCTATTGCGCAATGAGGAGCCATATAGAGGCCCTCCCCTGCCTGGGAAATCTGTCTACCACTGAAGGGACAATCTAATTGGCTACTAGACTTGTCAATCCAACCCAAAGCTATGCTAACTGAGCTTCAACTTTAACCGAATGCTTGACGAAAATAGGACATCCATGAAATAGGATGACGTAAATACGCATCCAGACTCTCTGGACAATTGATATGTTTTATCAGTCATACATGATCGGATAACATTGCCAATAGGCTGGTTAAGGTTCTAAGAACCTAACAATTCATTTGGTACCGAACTGGAAGCTTTATCTCAAGAACAGACCAAACCAGAGATTACCCTTTAAGAGGAAAGTGTTCCACTTTCCAATAAAGATGTCGCCTCTCAGATGTCTGAATCGATAAGGTAAGTCCCAGTCATCCAAAATATATGTCCTTATGATCGATGGAGTGTCTGGCTTTATTGTGAATTAAACTTTAGACTCTGTTCGTCGGACAGCTCCTTTGTTTACAAGTGGAAGCTGTGAAGTCACGAGCTGTAGTCACGCGCTGGGGAGGGGAGGGGGGAGGGGGGGTCATAAACTCTGTATGCCCATAAAAGGTAGTAAGACCTATACCAGAGATGTTGTACTCTGCCGGAGAGGGGAAATCAGCAACTACCGCAGCATATATGAAAGGGGGAACCGTTCTACGGTTCTAAGTACTCCTGATCTGGGGTAATTTACATTCAAGAGGTTATGTGGACATAAGGTTTAGGATGGTACGCTGTAAAGATGAGTTCTGTCTTGTGGGGGTAGGGGATGTGCATCTGCACATAGTTTCAGCATCACTCTGTGTCAAGAAAGTGACTGTATCACCAGCCATAAAACTTGGACATGCTCAAGCACTACTTTCAACCAATGCAAAAGTACCCGATTAAAAGGGTGTGTATGAAGACTTTTAGTTTACCTGCGGGGAGTCGTGTTTGTAACCAGGAAAACCTCTTTTTAGGACCTCTACCAAAATCATTTCATTTCAAACATTATAATTTGGAGATTATGGCTATGTATGTGGACGGTCAACAATTTCCTAGCAAACCATTCCAACCAGATTACACATCGGCATCAGCAATGCGTGAATTTTACCAATTGGCCCTAGCTTCAGGAAAACACCTAAAGGATAATCCTATTGCTGTTGACCGGTCTGACTTCTTACACGGCTATGCTCTTTATGCATTCAACTGTGCACCAGATGGGGAATGCCGTCAACACCTGTCCCTGATTAAGTCTGGGAATGTCCGACTTGAGATGAGGTTCAACCACTGCCCCACACGATTAATTTGGTTGTTTTTTTCAAATTTTGACTCCATTATCGAAGTGTCCAACCGAAGACAAGTCATGGTAGACTACTATTCACCACTGGCGTGGTGAACCAACTTTCATCTAGGACTCATTTCTATGGTGTGCTGGCATGCGACCAACTACCCGGTGGACCTGTCTGAGATGTAGCATCTATGATGATTGCTAATACGCACCCAAGTAATCACCCCGGAGAACATTGGCTGGTTATTTACTTCACAGACGATGGTGTCGGAAGGTTTTACGACAGTTTTGGAAACCCAGATTTAATGTATTTTCCCAAGTCAATCAAGGCTTTTCTGCAAACCTGTGAGAGTGTGGAATACAGCTCAAAACAAGTCCAGGATGTGATTTCGACCACTTGTGGACAACATTGTGTGTTCTTTCTCTACCAAATGACAAGAGCTCTGAGTTACAAAGATGTAATGTCTTTTTATACTGATCATTGACGAAAAAATGATATGTTAGTCTCCAAGTTTGTAACAAAGATGAACCAGAGTAGGCGTGGTAGACAAACGTTTAATTGTATACAGTACACTCAGTCTGGTGAATCATTTAATTTGTGTCATGGTTGTTAAAGAAATGGGCAGTGAAAAGAATATCTTATGCCTGCTTTATTATTCAAAAATAAAGGCAATTGTAAAACAACATCAATGTTTATATAGTATTATTCATTCAACAAATAGTCAAAAACATACACTTTGCCAATGAATTACAAATGGATAAAAAACAAATAAAATAAAGACATTAAAATGGAAGCCATTTTGTGTGGTCTATGGTAGGGGATACACAGGTTGATAACCAGTTGCGGGGGGTGTGGTAATGGAAGTATGTCCCCGGGGTGTGGCTAAATAATCCAGTGCGTTGCCAGGCGTTTATACAAACTGATTTTACGCCTTACAAGCTCATTTGGAATAGTGGTAAAAGGCATGTTGAGACATGCCATGGCCTCTAAGAACTCCCCCCACCCCAAAGGCCTTCTAGCGTCACCAATTTTGTTGGTTGCTGTCACACTTTTAACCAGATCCAACAAGTGGGAACCCTTTAATGACCACTCCTTTGAATATGTATTCACCATTTGAAGTCCATGAAGTCAGACCTTTAGACCTGAGCATTCTGTTTAGAATATATTTAACATTCTTCTTACTCCTCGCAGACACATTGTGCAAAATTTCATCAAGATTAATATTTCGATCAGCAGTTTGATTAGTCCCAGTCGTGTTTACCACATCAGGCCCAGTCTCAGAACTGGGTAGACTTAAAGTCAGTGTATTTGTGTCAAGCTCACCCTGTCTAACAACAGTCAAGAATCTTTGTAAAATGGTTGAGTATCTTTTAGCTTTTTCATGTAAATCCACATCAGTCTTCATCAGTATATTGCGTATCGAAGAGTCCAAATAATTTTCAACAGATTATTTTACATCGGTGCTAGTCGTTTTGGATTCTCGCAGTTTATCAAACTGGTGTTGCGGCACCAGAAACATTGTCTGAGCATGATCCATGTTGTTTAACCGTGTCTCGATGCAATTAAACTGGTTAGGAATGGAACTGCAACGCTTAGTAACGGCAGTAGAAAACCTCCAGATTGGGTGATGGTTTTTCTTTTCTTTACGACTGAAGTGTTTTTTCTAGACATGTATATAATGTTGTTTTTTTCTCTCTTCACGTTACGCAGCTGCAATTCTGTCATGGGTATATTACCACACCTTAGATTAAGAGCAATTTCACAGAGTGATAGAATGAGGTCTGTGGAAGCGGTTCCTAAAATAACTTTTCATTGACTCAATGGTGCCTTAAACAGCATCTTCAAAAGTGGTAGATTTCTACGAATGCGTTTAGACATGATCAAACTTTCTTAGGAACGTACACGACAGGCCAATCCCCGGAAAACAATCCTGTTCTCAGACGGTAGTCTACGGGTGTTGTAGCCTTAAAGTCTATAAGTAAATAACCAAAGGGTGGGTGCGTTGCGTCTTTAAAACTCGCCATGAAGAACCGAGAAAGGCCTGGGTATATCTGTCTTCCTAAAATACTAATCTGCTGATTGTCGCATGCATATTTTAAACAAGATGAGATAATTTGTGTTCAAGTTAATAGTTCTACTAGATTTGCTTTAACAAACATGTTTTGGACAAGGTAAATTGCACTCAGGTTACGGTGGTGTGAATATTGTGTGAAAACTCTCTCCATCTCCAAACTCTCTGATGCACTTTTCATTAAATCGTCAATAATTAAAAGGTTGTTTTTCTGAATCGGTATCACACAACGATGCTGGTAAACACTCTATAAAAGTCATTTCTCTCAACTTAAACATTTCATCATACAACGGTTGCCAACACAAATAAACCCAGACTATATTTTGAATTTCTTTGGAGAAAGCAACATCAGCGTTATCCAGCAACATCTTCACAAAATACGTTTTCCCCGAGTTACTGGGTCCGCTAATGACACAGCTGAATGGGTGTTGTAGTCATGGGTCAAATCCGCTACGTCACTATCCATCATAGAATGTGATTTAGTACCCGTAATGCCTTGTGCTGTAATCAGGGAGCAGTACACGCTTGTTGTATGGGAAGGATCTTTTATCTTTAGCATTGTGTCTGCATTGGCCAGGGCGTGATCATCAGCACCACATTCGCCTCGTACATCGTTATCAACCAGTCTTGCTAGCGTCTCCAAATTTACAATACCAGAATTGTAGCTGTTGAGTGTAATGCCTTTTGCTTTTGAGACAGGTCAGACCTTTAACGGTTTTGTAACCGTATGTCTTTGGGCCACCACTAACAAATTGTGCGATGCTGTCACCATCTGGTAACTCATTGGTCAAGTCACCCAAGAATGGGCCTCGAGGGAGCACCCAATCCCCGTGTCGTGTGACAAATCAGTGTCTGTGTAGAGCACACGTCTATCCAACTTCTCCAAGAGTGAATTCAACTCGAGTCTAGCATAAGCTGTTGTGAAAGCAGCAATAAAAATATTGCAGTTACATGGTTTGATTGGTGTCTGTTTTGTGTAACGCCACTGTACCATCAAAACTGACTAACCTCTATTTCACTGAAGAAAAGATATTGGCTAAACCCCACCGGGTCTGTAATGAACATTGTGTTCAAAATGTTAGTCCGCTCACCCATTTCACCCCAAAGACTATTCATTTAGCCAAAGATCGTCTAGCGCTGTGTACAACAATGTTTTCCTTGTCAAGCTGCACACCCTCCTTTTCATGATATTCATCAATACACTGTTCTTTAGCATCATCGTCAACCACTGATGGCGGGAATACACTAGCTTCCTGCTTGTGCTTCAGGAATTTTCTCATGTAATCTGCAAACAGATTATCTGATGTCCTGGTGAAATCCCAGACTTCAAATACTTTCAAAATGCGATAACCTTTCTCAACAGACTTAACCAGCTCAATAGAAACCCAGGTACCAGTTAAAGCTCTTTCGGAATCAGTATGTGAACAATCAGTCACCTGGTTTTCAGACTACAGACATAGTTATACAGAATAGTCTCCCCTTCTTGAGCTGTAAACCTCAAATTAATTGGGTTGGTACGACCACTGAAAAGAGCATCCCGTGGATCAAGGCACTCAGGAACATCAAAGGTCTTCAAGAAAGCTTGGACATCTGCAGATGTGTTTTTAAGCTGATTCCATTCACACTCCCATATATACTGAACTTGTACGTTGTGTTGTTCCTTTAAAGCTTCAAGCTTTGCCAGGCATTGCTGGCGCATCAACCCATACTGAATCTTTGTCACCGGGTTGGTGTTGAACAATGACACTTTGGGTGACCGTGCCAGAAACAAACAAGAAATGTATAGGCTGTGCACACACCATCGTGTTCAGCGTATCCATCAACATAGTATGCCCGATTTTCATTTCACCCCGGTTCGGGGCGTGCTGTATCAATATATTCTCATCAGAGGCCACATATTCAAGCCATTGTATTGAGCAGTTTGAGAATGTCTTCTGACAAAGATTGTAGTTGTCTGAGGGGACCAATGCAATGGTGTCCTTGGTGAGGAATCTGCAAAAGACTTTCATGCAAGCCGAAGCGATCGTAATTGATCGGAAGGGGTCAACAACGCCACATTCCAGGAATTCGAGTCTGTAACGCATACAACCCTCTCTATTATTCACACAGTAAGCCTATATTTCATCATTCATGACAAAAGTGTCTGTGGAAACTGTTTCGTACCATTGCAAAAACTCTTCTTTTTCTTTAGCCATCATGGTATTCACACCGTAGTAATGCGGTTCTGGATGGGGGCCAACATAATTCCCTTTCTCCTTGATGTTAAACTTGTAAGGAAAGTAGCCTTTTTTCTAGTCCTTAAAACCCATAGCATGAGGCAAAGCCACCACCTTCATCGGTAGGAAGCAATGACTATCAATGTATCTCTGATTGAATGTGCTGTCTGTAAAAATCATGAGCTTGCTACCATTAGCAATGAGTGTCGGACCAATACCGTTGTCAACAAGGTATTGCATCAAGATGTAACCATCAAAACCTTTCGAGTTGTGTGCTATAAATATGTTGTCACTGTATTTCGGTTGCCTAAACTTTTGGAAAAAAGCAGTGACGCAACCATCTCCTGATGAACACCACGTCTTGTTATCAAAGGTTATTGCACACAAACTATGAAGTGTGTGTACCATTCACAGGATTGGCTATTGTCTCAAAATCGTAAAATACGTAGCGCTCACTGGGGTCCTCTGGTTTGGACGGTTTTATGAAACATTGATGATTCATTTCAACAGTCAGATCCACGTTACAATTGGGGCACATGTTAACTGTGCACTTGTGCGGTTTATAGGTGATACTAACGTTGAAATGATAGCCACAACCGACACAGTATTTCTTCTGGTCACACCTACTTACCCAACGACTAGTGCCTTTGTGCAACTTCAAGCCTTTATGCTGGCTGTAGCAAAAGTCAGAATAACATATTCGCTTACAGTCTGGGCACTGCTTTGTGTTCTGAGGCCGGTTATGACAATCTGTATGAAGACATACACTACAGTTATTTTTACAGCCATGATCACCTCGGGTGTTAAAACCAGTATAACACCACTCACAGACATATGGCACCCCCAGAAAACCTTTAAGATTAGTGATGCCATAGAAATGGTTGTTGTGTAAGTACATGAAGACTGTTCGAGGATGTTGGTCCTCGCTGTTTTGAAACTTAAGTAAAACTCCCATCGCGGGCTCTGTGAAAGACTACTATTTTAGACCCTGTTATCTCTTCAAACTGACCAATATCTGTGAATGCCACACAAGCGTCTAACGATAAACCAGCATCCGTATGTAGCTCACGACCACTAGCCACGGCCTCATCATATGTGTACTGTGGGTTCAACATACCCATCAAACAAACTGAAAAGCATGTAGAATCATTATTCAACACCACATATAAATGTTTTCTTTTCTTTGTGATAATCTGATCCATTAATAGTGTTTGAGCCTTATGTCGCGCGCCCCCTCCTCCCTCACATTTGTTTACAACTTGCACCACTAGCTCTAGTGATTCATCAACCAAAAACTATGCATCACTCTGCATAACACTTTCAAGTAACCCACCAAACATGCGCTCAGTATATTCATCAGCTCTCATTGTCATACCGAGGAGATCAGAGATTCACCAAACAGTTCTATCTGTAGGGGGTCAGCTGGACCTTGTACAAAGTCTGAAGCTCTAACAATCAAAGTATCCAAACCTTCCATAATGCGTGCATAAACCCAGCAAAATCATCAACTTCCCCCATATTTTGGAAATTTACAGACTGTTGTAATTCCACATTGTCAAATTGGTTACGTTGTGTCACTCTAATATCACCATCACCGGTCTGTGTTAAAGATCTCAACCCTTCAAAATCAGCTGGGTTGTTGCAATGAGTTTGCGTCAGAGAGCTTGGTAGAGAGTCAACTAGATTGTCCAAAAAATGTGGGCTACTAATCTCGGTTAACAAACCTCTGTGGTTTAATCTGTATCGCTGTGCATCTATGCATTAACTTGCTCAAGTGTAATCTGTAGATTATCAGATTCACAGTTTTGTACCTCTGGATGGGGTGACCCTGTGTTAGGTACGATCTGTTGGATATGTGTTGAAGTTGATGGTTGTTCATTGTCTGTTCTGTTCTTAGTGATATTTCTGGCCAATTCTCTAGCCCTAAGTTTTTTGGTTAATGAAAGTCTATTCTTTTTTTTAGGGTGTGATCTTGTCAGTGTTGACACACCGGGTCTTTTCCCTGTAATATTAGTTTCATCGTTGGATGTGTCACTGTTTGTAACATATATAATATCAGGCGGTATATGTGTTGTACTTGGTGTGTTAGTCTGTTGAATATGTGTAGGGGTTACTGGATTATCAAAGTCTGGTCTGTTATTAGTATTATTTCTAGCCACTTCTCTAGCCCTACGTTTTTTTGTTAAAGAAAGTCTATTGGGCTTTTTAGGGTGTGACACACCGGGTCTTTTCAGTGTAATATCACTATTATTGACGGATGCGTCACTGCTCGTAACATGTATAATATCAGCATGTATCGGTGTTGTGTTATGCGTAGTCTGTTGAATATGTGTAGAAGGTGAAGGTTGTTCTGCAGCTGTTAGGTTATTGGCATTATTTCTCTAGCTCTACGTTTTTTGGTTAAAGAAAGCCTATTTGATTTTATAGGATCCATGTTTTCGATTAAAATATAGTACCCGATAGCGAGTGCAGCGCTTACGTGTAGATAACAACGCCCAATTACTTACAAAATAACATAGGTCTATTACATCACATCTGAAACGTGTGCACCACCATATGTCAAAACAACATTGTAAACACACACACACCCACACACACCACCCACCCACACTGTGATGATAAAAGCGTTTACTAACAACGGTGATGATAATTTCAACAGCATCAACGACCAGACCTAGCGATCTCGGCTAATTCACGTCTTAAAGTAAGTATTTGGCTCCTATCTTCACTATTTTCATGTGTGAGTGAGGAAACCTTGGTAGCTTCATATCTCAACCCTTGCAAATGTGTACCTACTTCATATCTAAAACCATTAACAATTAATTCCACATAATCGAACCTGTTATGAACAACAGATTCTAACCATTTGGTTATACATAAATTTGTGATCTCTAATGTGATCGTTAACCACATCGTACAGATGGTTTAAATCAACATCATCATTAACATTAGGGTCTCTTACCGGACCGTTGAAGTCTTGCAAATGTATTGAGTCGTTTTCGCTGAACGACGCCACTACAACAGTTGTGTTATTGTATTGGTCATTCAACTGAGGCTGTTGTATTGAGTTGCCTTCGTTGAACGAGGCTGTTGTTTCAATGGTGAATTTGCGTTGGTCGTTGGAGGTTGCACATTGTCGATCTGATCCGTAACGGGGTTCAAACCCTCGTGTCGGTGCGTGTCGACATAGGGGTACACGAACGCCACTTGTCGAATGGGTGACGGCCTCCGCTGTGTCAATGGAGGTGATTGGGGTGGTTGATAGAGATCGTCCAAAGAATCCGCTGAAAGTAATTATTTTTACACATTTAGTTACATTTTTTATTTACAATGTGACTAAAATCAGACGACGTATTTAACCCAATCTCAAACACCCTCACATAAATCATACACATTAAATCAAATCCACTCTTTTTCACAGGAGTGCTGGTTCAATCAGTAGGTATCCGTGTGCGTGCAGGAACTCCGCCCACCAATTCGTTAGGGCCTGGGTGGTCTGTAAAGTCGACATACACTATCCTTCTTATTATACACCTTATGTTATAGCCAGTATTCCATCATAAATAGTGAATGTTGAACTTTAAGATGTTTGTGTTATAAAACTAGTTGATTACCTCGTTTCACCACTTAGTCAGCTTGTTTCAAAAAACAAACCTTCAAAATACAACAGACATGTGGTAATTGGTAATTGCCAAACGATTTATACAACAATATTCTCATATTAAGGTGTTACATACCTGTAGCCATGATGCTTATATTATACAGATGCCTTTCAAAACTGACGATCAATTTTTGTGCAAAAACCTACAGTAATAAAACAAATGTTGTGCTACATTTACTATGTCACCTCAAATTGTATTACTCAAAATAAAGATGAACAATATACGAATAAGGCTTTACAAATTGAGCCTTCATGACACCATGTGGTAGGCCCATCGAAAACATTCAAACACATTCACTCTTACAATCAAGCACATTCAATATATTTATATACAGTGAGGGAAAGAATTATTTGATCCCCTGCTGATTTTGTACGTTTGCCCACTGACAAAGAAATGATCAGTCTATAATTTCAATGGTAGGCTTATTTGAACAGTGAGAGACAGAATAACAACAAAAAAAATCCAGAAAAACGCATGTCAAAAATGTTATAAATTGATTTGCATTTTAATGAGTGAAATAAGTATTTGATCCCCTCTCAATCAGAAAGATTTCTGGCTCCCAGGTGTCTTTTATACAGGTAACGAGCTGAGATTAGGAGCATACTCTTAAAGGAAGTGCTCCTAATCTCAGTTTGTTACCTGTATATAAGACACCTGTCCACAGAAGCAATCAATCAATCAGATTCCAATCTCTGCACCTTGGCCAAGACCAAAGAGCTGTCCAAGGATGTCAGGGACAAGAATGTAGACTTACACAAGGCTGGAATGGGCTACAAGACCATCGACAAGCAGCTTGGTGAGAAGGTGACAACAGTTGGTGCGATTATTCGCAAATGGAAGAAACACAAAAGGACTGTCAATCTCCCTCGGTCTGGGGCTCCATGCAAGATCTCACCTCGTGGAGTTGCAATGATCATGAGAACGGTGAGGAATCAGCCCAGAGCTACACTGGAGGATCTTGTCAATGATCTCAAGGCGGCTGGGACCATAGTCACCAAGAAAACAATTGGTAACACACTATGCCGTGAAGGACTGAAATCCTACAGTGCCCGCAAGGTCCCCCTGCTCAAGAAAGCACATGTACAGGCCCATCTGAAGTTTGCCAATGAACATCTGAATGATTCAGAGGAGAACTGGGTGAAAGTGTTGTAGAACTCAACTCGCCGTGTTTGGAGGAGGAGGAATGCTGCCTATGACCCCAAGAACACCATCCCCACCGTCAAACATAGAGGTGGAAAAATTATGCTTTGGGGGTGTTTTTCTG
>JACXGI010016312.1:0-16054 GCA_016801175.1 Esox masquinongy | reverse complement strand
CAAATAAAGTTCAGCTGTTCTAGTAGGATTTTCCTGACATTTTCTTAGTTGCATCTCAGAGCAAAAGCCATGGTCCGCAGAGAGCTTCCAAAGCATCAGAGGGATCTCATTGTTGAAATATATCAGTCAGGAGAAGGGTACAAAAGAATTTCCAAAGCATTAGATATACCATGGAACACAGTGAAGACAGTCATCATTAAGTGGAGAAAATATGGCACAACAGAGACATTACCAAGAACTGGACGTCCCTCCAAAATAGATGAAAAGACGAGAGGAAAACTGGCCAGGGAGGCCATTAAAGGAACTGCAGGAATTTCTGGCAAGTACTGGCTGTGTGCTACATGTGACAACAATCTCCCGTATTCTTCATATGAATGGGCTATGGGCTAGGGTGGCAAGATGGAAGCCTTTTCTTACAAAGAAAAACATCCAAGCCCGGCTGAAGTTTGCAAAAACAAACATCAAGTCCCCTAAAAGCACGTGGGAAAATGTGTTTTGGTCTGATGAAACCAAGGTTGAACTTTTTGGCCATAATTCCAAAAGGTATGTTTGGCGCAAAAACAACACTGCACATCACCCAAAGAACACCATACCCACAGTGAAGCATGGTGGTGGCAGCATCACGCTTTGGGGCTGTTTTTCTTCAGCTGGAACCGGGGCCTTAGTCAGGGTGGAGGGAATTATGAACAGTTCCAAACACCAGGCAATTTTGGCACAAAACCTTCAGGCGTCCGTTAGAAAGCTGAAGATGAAGTTCACCTTTCAGCACGACAACAACCCAAAGCACACATCCAAATCCACAAAACTACCCAAAACGACTGAGTGCTGTAATAAAATCAAAAGGTGCTTCAACAAAGTATTAGTTTAAGGGTGTGCACACTTATGCAACCAGGTTATTGTGAGTTTTTATTTTTTATTTTTCCCCCTCGAAGATTTCAGTTTGTTTTTCTATTGAATTGTTCACATTATAGATAACATTAAAGGTGGAAAAAGTTCTGACATGATTTATCTTTGTTTCATTCTTTTACATCACAAGAACCTGGCATTTTAACAGGGGTGTGTAGACTTTTTATATCCACTGTATGTGGGGAGGGGTTGTAGATTTGTCCAGTTGAGGGTTGTGTGTTTATGTGGGGAGGGGTTATAGATTTGTCCAGTTGAGGGTTGCGTGTGTATGTGGGGAGGGGTTATAGATTTGTCCAGTTGAGGGTTGTGTGTATATGTGGGGAGGGGTTATAGATTTGTCCATTTGAGGGTTGTGTGTGTATGTGGGGAGGGGTTAGAGATTACACCGGTGTAATGTCCATTTCTGGTGTGTCTTGGCCCAAGCAAGTCCCTTTATCATATTATTGTCCTTCCGTAGTGGTTTATTAGCAGCAATTTGACCATGAAGGCCTGATTCACACATTCTCCTCTGGACAGTTCATGTTGAGATGTGTCTTTTGCTTGAACTGTGAATTATTTATTTGGGCTGCAATCTGATGTGCAGTTAATTTAAGTTTTTCAAGGTTGGTAACTCTAATTAATGAATCGTCTGCAGCAGAGGGAACTCTGGGTCTTCCTGTCCTGTGGCGGTCCTCATGTGAGTCAGTTTCATCATAGCGCTCAACGGTTTTTGCAACTGCATTTGAAGAAACTTTCAAAGTTCTTGGAATGTTCTGGATTGACTGACCTTTATGTCTTGAAGTTATAATGGACTGATCTTTGTCTTTGTTTATTTCAGCTGTTCTTGCCATAATATAGACTACTACAATACAGACAATGATGGTCTTCTGTATACCAACCCTACTTTGTCACAACACAGCTGATTGGCTCAAACACAATTAGAAGGTAAGCAATTCCACAAATTAACTTTTAAGAAGGCAGACATGTTAATTGAAATGCATTCCAGGTGACTACCTCATGAAGCTGGTTGAGAGAATGCAAAGAGTGTCAGAACTGTCATCTAGGCAAAGGATGGCTATTTTGAAAAATCTTCATGTTGTATGTATAGTTATGTTCTGTAATGCAGGGCTAAGCTGTAAGAGAGACTTATGTCTCAGACTGACTTCTCTGTCTAAGGTAATACTGTGTTCTACCATCTGAGCTACACAGGACCTCTCGTCCCAAGTGAATAGCCAGAGTTTCAAGCTTCCCTCCTTGGGGCGTTGCAGTCCTACCGGTCTGCCTCTCCAAGAGAGAATCAGACCCATAGGGGTGTGCAACATGCTCCTTGAAACTCCTGCGCTATTTACTATTTACTTGGCACGAGAAGTCCTGTGTAGCTCAAATTCATTAAGACAGAAATGAAATGGACAAATGAGGAGTGACAAATTAAATGTTTTAATTTGTTCACCTTTGGTCAAAATTACATTTTTATTAGCCATTTTTGTTTTACATTTCCATAATTCCATATCAACATTCAACTTTCACTTAACAATTTAATCGTGGTACAGCTGATGCTCAGTATCATAATTTTGGCATTGTGATTTAGCATGTAAACATTTTATTTTCAAATTGGCAGTTACTCCTCCATAAACTTCACCAGTCATCTTGTATGTTTAACAAAACTATAAAGGTTGAAATATTGTAAGATCATGTTGTGATCTTAAATTAAATAAATAACATTCACCTCACCCAGCTGGTGTTCTCTCAAGTGGTTTCAGGCTCCCTAATTCAATAAAACACTTTTCACAATAGGAGCATTGGAGACTTCTCCCCTGTGTGTATTCTCTGATGTTTATTTAGGTTCCATTTCTCAGTAAAGCTCTTTCCACACACAAAGCATGAGAAAGGTTTCTCAATACAGTGTGCACTTCTCTCATGCTTTTTCAGGCTCCCTGATGAGATATATTTATTTCCACACTGCAAGCATGTGTATGGCTTCTCTCCAGTGTGTGTTCTTTCATGTACTTTTAGATTCCTTGTCTGTATAAAACCCTTTCCACAATGACAGCATTTATACGGCTTCTCTCCAGTGTGTATTCTTTCATGTACTTTTAGATTCCTTGTCTGTACAAAACCCTTTCCACAATGACAGCATTTATACGGCTTCTCTCCAGAGTGTACTCTTTCATGTACTTTTAGATTCATTGTCTGTATAAAACCTTTTCCACACTGAGAGCACTGATATGGCTTCTCGCCAGTGTGTATTCTTTCATGAAATATTAGATTCCTTCTCTGTATAAAACCCTTTCCACACTGGGAGCACTGATATGGTTTCTCACCCGTGTGTTTTCTTTCATGGACTTTTACATTCCCTGAGTGTCTAAAGCCCTTTCCACACTGAGAGCATTTATATGGTCGATCTTCTGTGTGTGTTCGTCTATGCACGTTTAGACCCTCACAGCGTTTAAAACCCTTTCCACACTGTGAACAGTGAAAAGGTCTCTCCACTAAGTGTGTCCGCTCATGTTGTTTAAGATGTCCTAATGTGTAAAAATTATTTTGACACTGAGAGCATTTATATGGCTTCTCTCCGGAGTGTTTTCTTTCATGCTTTTTCAGTCCTCCTGATGTAGTAAATGAATTTTCACACTTTAAGCATTTGTATGGCTTCTCACCTGAGTGTGTTCTCTCATGCGCTTTTAGATCCCCTGACTGTCTAAAACCTTTTTCACATTGAGAACATTGATATGGCCGCTCTCCAGTGTGTATTATCTCATGACGTTTCAGATGTGTTGACTGGACAAAACTCTTTCCGCAAAAGGTGCAGTGGTATGGTTTTGCCGGTTTGGATTCCCCCAAAGGTTTCTTCCCATGGTCACAGTGAGAGTCTGGTGTCTCTTCTGCCAAAGACAAACAATGCATTTGTATAAACAGAGAAACTTAAGCAAAAGATTAATGTCACAACACCAGACTTTCAAATGCATATGTATGTCAAACAATTATATGATATGGAAAGATGGTTATCTACTGCTCTGTTAAATCAATGGTAATCTTTTTAGTAAAAAAAAAGGGAAATTAGTTCAAAATGCATCTTTAAGATGATTAAATATGCATTTTGGGCATTCACAAGCTGTATGTGTAATATGTTGTTTATGTGTATATAATCTATAACTAGAATCACTATCATACTTCCAATTTTCCTTCAGTTTGAAAGTAAGTGGCTTTGATGACTTGGGGCACAAATCTGCACATACAGTTGGGAAGAAACGTTTGCGAACCTGAATAAACAGCTCCTAAAATATAGTCGCTCATTCATCAGTCAAAACAACAAACACACATTGTGATTTAACAAGGACCACACTAAAATGTGTACTTTTACAAGTCTTCATTGAACACTATTGGTCAAACATAAACAGCATAGACTGGAAAAAGTATGTTTAGGAGGTATTTTGGACCATTCCTCTTCACAGAACTGTTTTAAGCCATGGATATTATAGGGATGTCACGCCAGAACAGATTGGGGAGTTGTGCAACACTCCTGACAGCGACTCACTCTCAGTGACCTCCACTGAAACCCAAGGAGTTTGACATATTTGGTGGACACAGTGTTAATGTGATAGTGTGGTAATCACAAGGCAAAAACCAAGACCAGTTTGAGCTTTGTGATTAAATCTGTTAATCTATCTTTAATTGCTATGATGTAATCTGCCAGTCAAATTACTATAGAAGTAAATTGTCATTCTGTGCACCTTGGGAGGACATGTTAAATAGGCTACACATCCAATGCCCACTGGTCCAGAACAGGCTACAAATCCAATGCTCACTGGTCCAGAACATTCCTCAACATTTAAATACTCCTGCTCCAATGGTTGGACCCCTAATTTTCTTACTGGAAACCCAAATGTCCATAATGCAGGAATCACCCATAATGGGAATAATTGTATTAATAAATTTTTGTTGCTGTCCGATCCACTCTCAGTAGCTTTAACAATTCCTAAACAAAGATGTTACTCACTGGTGTTAATATGACCTCCTGTCTCTTCCTCTTCCAATGTGTCCGTAACCTTCCTTTCCACTGTCACTCCACAATTGCCATCCAACTCTTTTTCTTCCTTCACGGTAAAATCCCATTCTTCTTTCACAGTAACATCATTCTCTTCTTTCACTAAAACATCCCGCTGTTCTTTCACAGGAATCTCTTCCCTTTCTACTCTGAAAACGTCTTCATTCATTTGAACTTCTTTCTCTTCTTTCACTGTAACAGCCTCACTTTTGACTTCTGTTTTAACTGTGACAGCCTCTTCATTATCTTTCACGAACGTGTCTTTCTCAGTCCAGCAGCCTTCTTCTTTAGTAGCGGAGGAGGATTTTATGGATATCATGGTCAAATTCCTTAGCTAGCTAGCTAGTTAGCATCAGTGAAAGGGCAAGTACCGCGGTAACTTAGAATCCAATTAGTTGTATGCTAACAAACCACTCAATTCAATGCGATAGAAAAGTGCTTAAAACACAGAGACATCAAATGTGTCTAAAGCGCTTGAGTGTTTCGGAAATGACGGCAGGCAAGCAGACCCTACCGAAGCGGCAGACTAGCTCATCTACGGACTAGCAGTTGTCATTTGTCTTTGTCCGTCCACTACATTATACGTCACAATGACAGAAACCTTAAAAACGCACATCGACATGAGATGAAGGTATTTATATTCATTTTCCAGACAATATAAATACGTAATATTACATCGGGACATACAAACAGAGGCATTTGTTTATTGTTTAGCAAAAAATTACTAACATTTAACTTTCAGTTAACAATTAAATCGTGGTAGCCTAATTCATGCTTATTATCAACGATCTTAGCATTGAGCATTTTATTTTCAAATTGACAATTAGTACTCCATGAATCCCCACAGTCATCATGTAGGTTCACAACAACTTTAAAGGTTTAAATATTTCATTTTAAAACAAAATCTGCCCAAAATAAATCTAAACTGTGGCCTGGAAATACTTAAAGATCGAGATGTTGGTTGCTTATAATAATTCACAAATTCCCTAAATGTTGTCAAAGTAAAAAACGTAAATTTCTACATTCTAAATGATTGTTAATTACATCCAGTTAATTGAACGACATTTCAGAACTTCATACCCTCATCCCCAGTTTGTGTTATCTCAAGTGGTTTCAGGCTCTTAGGTTCCCTTTCTCAGTAAAATCTTTTCCACACACTGGGGGTATTTCAAAAAGCAGGGTTAACATACTCGGAGTTTAAACCACCACTCTGGGTTGACTGACTCTGAGCTGTCAAACACAGAGTTGACGGTGTCAGAACAGGTGGTAACAATTAGTTCAGTCAACTCTGAGTTAAGTTAACCCTGTAAAGCACGTGCATGAGGAAATAAAAAGCCCTCATCAATGGAACGCAGATAACATGATTCACCATAGCAACAGGAGAAAAAGGGCTGAAACCCCCTACTTCTCCTGAGCGGAGTTAGAAATATTATTGAATGTATATGCAGAATATGAGTATATAGTCAAGAAAACAGGCAATACAGTAGCAGCAGCAAAAGAACATGAGCTGGCATGGCAGAAAATTGCGAACCGTGAAAATTGCTGTCAATACGTTAGTATTAATTGAAAAAAAATAGAAAAGTTTCATCTCGAGTGTTATATATATATATATATATATATATATATATATTGTGTGTGTGTGTGTTATATTTATGCAGGTCCAACCCAACAGGCACTAAACGTACTTGGCAGCAGCTGAAGATGAAATATAAAAATATACTTCAAACAGATAAAATATAATATCAGTACAAGCAATTGTGATGTTGTTTAGCCTCCCCTACCTAATAAAATACCTTTCAGTGGCTACATTCAATATGTGATATATTTAAGTAGTACGTGAAATTTCTAAGCATAAAAAAGTACAATTCTCAAAAAAAAGTACAATTCTTTGTTGGCCTACCTGCACATTAATGCTGTGGAAAGACATAATCTCCTTTATTTAATGTTATAGGAATATGAGAGTGTAGTTTCAATATTGATGGAAAATCAATTGTTGCTGGCAGTAAAATGCCAGCAACAATTGCAAATACATACTGCCCCTTGATCTTTTTAGCATGTAATCGCTCTATTTTATGTCAGTTTTGAAGTAATACGTTGGCCTCCTTTATTTTGAAAATGTCCTAATTTTCGTGACCCGGAAGTGTTTTTTTAAATGTTGCTCACCAGACGTTGATACAAGACGCTGATCTGATATTGGTTAGTCATCTCGGTAGTTTACTAGCAAACAGGTTAAGCATTGTAGCTATTTGGTATTTTAAACGTACATCTGTCGTACATGGTATACGCTAGCTATCCCATTTATTTTCATATTTACGTTGTTAGCTTACTAGTCAGCTACCTGGCTGTTTAAATCGGCTGTCAGCTAGTTGCTTATGCTAACTAGATAGCTAACATCACCGACCATGAGTTCAATTAGCAACTACCCCCCTGCTGAAGAGGTGGAGGTTTGCTGGATGGAGAAAGAGGGTCTGTGGCTTAATATAGTCGTAAAGGAAGAGGAGGAGGAGGAGGCTGTCACGGAGAAAGGAGACGAAGAAATGTTCAGAGTGAAACTGGAAGAGGAGGATGCCGTTTTGGAAGTGGCTGAGGAAGAGATTACCGTCACTTTGAAAGAGGATGAGAAGTGTGATCGGATTAGCACCAGTGAGTTCTGTCATTCTTAAACAGGAACACAAACTCGGCAGTTATTGAACTGACTCGTTGTATTTAAACATACAGCTTCAAAGCGGAAACCGTAACGCGTGTTTGGGTAAACAGTTGAGGGATGGGGGCTGGACACCGATACGAGGATGCAGGCGAACAGAGGGCCTGGCGCAGTGTTGGGACAGTGAAGCATTTGTTGTTCTTTTGGTTTTGTACTTCAAAAGTTCTGGTTTAAAATCAATTGCTATGGGGTTAACGTTTAATTTCCTATGTATTTACTAGAGAATACGTGTGTACTTGAACCGTTCAGAAATTATTATTTTTTTCACTGTGCTTCTATTTCAGGGCACCAAAAGTGTTGGGGCTTTGGTTGCATGTTCTTTGTAGGCAACAACAGACACTGGGTAATCTATATCATGCCTGGTGATGATCTTCCCTGTACAGCCATCTTCAGTTATTGGTTCTTTTGAGGTATTTTGGCCTTAAGTATCTTCAACAACTGAAAGGTATATTCAAGTTGAAAGTGGATTTAAATCTGGAGATTGTTTTGGCCAGTCCAGAACTTTGCACTTTTTGGCTTTGAAAAAATCCCTTGTTGCTATAGCAGTATATTTTGGTGTTGTGGTTTTGTTGTATGGTGAAGTGCCGTCCAATGACTTTGGAGGCATTTGCTGGTAGTTTAGCAGACCTGCGTTAAACGGCCACCCTTTGCCGCAAAATGCCCTGTGACTCGTGACTATCAGACAACCAAAATGCCCTGTGACTCGTGACTATCAGACAATCAAAATGCCCTGTGACTCGTGACTATCAGACAACCAAAATGCCCTGTGACTCGTGACTATCAGACAACCAAAATGCCCTGTGACTCGTGACTATCAGACAACCAAAATGCCCTGTGACTCGTGACTATCAGACAACCTAAATGTCTTCAAGCCAAGTAGCAGTGAATCATGCTTGAGAGCTACTAGTGTTCCAGGTGTCTGTGGAACTGGTGTTCCATGTGTCCATGTGATCTCGCTAATGTAAGTGAAACATGGGTAAATATTTGCAAGATTGCTGGAGCTAGTTGGAATACTAGGGCACATACTCTAACTGTGGGCGGACCAGCTGTAAGGTGTCTTCATGGAAATCTTCAACCTCTTCCTGAGTAAATACCAGTTGGCTTCAACCAGACCACTGTAGTCCCAGTACCCAAGAACACAAAGGCATATAATGTTTAAGGGAATACTCTCCAGTAGATGTTGACTCACATCTACTGGAGTAACTTTTTCATCCCACAAAATTTATAGAAAGCAAATGCGCTAAATTTGGTCTCACTTGGATGCCATAGCCATCCTACCAACACAACTGAGCTGTTACTTTCTGTTAACTGTTAACTATTTGCTGGCTTACTCTGGTGTAAAATACAAAGCATTGGCTAAACATATAGATGCTTCTTACCAGTGGATATTAACTTGATTAATTGCCTGACTGTCCCCTGGAAAATTGGATGAGATAATTAAAAATTGAATAAACTGTTGAAAGGCGTTACCCGGCATATTACTGTGAATAGCTAACAGCCATCAAGGACGCCTGGAATCCAGGATCCAAATGTACCCTTTTAAATGTCTAGTTGTGGAGGTTTCATTTAGATCTCCCAGTTTAACCAAATATTTTTTGTCTTTGGCAGGAGAGACACCAGACTCTCACTCTGACAGCAGAAAGCGTCCTACTGACCCAGAGACATCCAAACCACTGAGACGACACAAATGTTCCCATTGTGAAAAGATATTTGTCCAGTCATCACATCTGAAACGACATGAGCTAACACACACAGGTGAAAAACGTTTCCAATGTGCCCAGTGTGGGAAGGGTTTTACACGGTTAGTGCAGCTGGAAGATCATAAAAGAATACATACAGGAGAAAAACCTTTCCAGTGCTCCCAGTGTGAAAAGACATTTACTCGGTTATCCAACCTGAAAAAACATGAAATAATACACTCGGGAGTAAAGCCTTACCACTGCTCCCAGTGTGGGAAGAATTATAGGTGGTTAGAGAACTTTAAAGAACATGAAAGAATGCACACCGGAGAAAAGCCTTTCCAATGTTCCCAGTGTAAAAAGAATTTCATTGCTTTAAGTTCTTTGAAGAGACACGAGAGAACACACACTGGAGAGAAACCCTACCAGTGCTCCCAGTGCGGAAATTGTTTTACCCAGTTGGGGAGCTTGAACATACATAAGAAAATACACACTGGAGAGAAGCCTTTCCATTGCTCCAAGTGTGGAAAGTGTTTTACCCTATTACAGCAACTGAAATCTCATGAAAGGATTCACACAGCAGAAAGAACATAACTCTGCCTTCATTCTGGAAAGAGTTGTACCCATTTGGGCATCTAAAATCACATCACAAGACGTATACAGGAAGATTTGACCACTACTCTCATCATGGAAATTGTTTTAGTCTCTTAGGTTTCATCAGAGTGCATAACTTAGCTGTGGATCCAACTTTTCCCTGACATTTTGGAAATTAAGACTGAAAATCCCAAAGCTTCTGTGAAATTTTTGTGGCCGGACATTAACATTTTTCTCTGTCTGTTGTATGTAATTATTGTACCAGTGAAACGGCAGTAGTTTCATGCACTGAGGTCATGTGTAAAAGGGGGTCATTGTCGTTGAGTTACAGTGTTCATTATAACACTAATGATCAATGTTAACCAACTGAACCGTTATGGACTCCTTGTTTGCTTTGCGTGGCGGTGCGCTTCTGAGTTTTGGCCT
Source organism: Esox masquinongy (assembly GCA_016801175.1). Taxonomy (NCBI): domain Eukaryota; kingdom Metazoa; phylum Chordata; class Actinopteri; order Esociformes; family Esocidae; genus Esox; species Esox masquinongy. The sequence goes on along the minus strand of JACXGI010016312.1, from coordinate 5,721 downwards.
CACGAGAAGATGTTCATTACTGAGTTAACGCTATGCTATTATATTTTTGGTTTGTTTAAAATATTGACATTAGGGTTTTTCAAACATTGAGTCCATTTGGACTAACTGCCATGAGTAATAAATAGCCTGTTTTGCCATTTCTGAGTGTTATTTTAGCTCAATGCCAGAGACTATAGTGAATATTCAAAGACGCTTTGGGATCTTTAGTCCGGAGGTCCAGAAATTGTCACTCTCGTTTTACAGAAAAAACTACTTTTAGTCTGAATATGTATTTATTGACCCCAAGGGGCAATCCATTTCTAGAAACCCTAATCTTGAAACTTCAATTAGTTTTTTAGTGAATGCCTGTGTATTATCAGTGGCAAAAATAAAAAATGTTCGCTATGATTTAACTTCTGGTCCATCTGTGTTCTGTCTTCTAAATCTGTAATTTCTGCGGCATTGTAGTTTTACAGTCTAATCCCTGTAAAACAACATTTAACTACTCTAAAACAATCAGCTGTAACCCCGGTTGCCAAATCAGCCAGTAGATGGTATGGGCATACTTGCCCGCCTATGTTGTCATAACAACATGTTTCTATTTTTTTGATATATATATACAGTACAGGCCAAAAGTTTGGACACACCTTCTCATTCAATGCGTTTTCTTTATTTTCGTGACTATTTACATTGTAGATTCTCACTGAAGGCATCAAAACTATGAATGAACACATATGGAATTATGTACTTAACAAAAAAGTGTGAAATAACTGAAAATATGTCTTGTATTTTAGATTCCTCAAAGTAGCCACCCTTTGCTTTTTTGATAGCGCTGCAAACCCTTGGTGTTTGGTGGAATTTTTTCCCTTATTAATGGGGTTGGGACCATCAGTTGTGTTGTGCAGAAGTCAGGTTGATACACAGCCGATAGCCCTATTGGACAACTGTTAGAATTCATATTATGGCAAGAACCAATCAACAACCAATCTAAGTAAAGAGAAACGAGTGGCCATCATTACTTTAACAAATGAAGGTCAGTCAGTCCGGAAAATTGCGAAAACCTTGAATGTGTCGCCAAGTGCAGTCGCAAAAACCATCAAGTGCTACAATGAAACTGGCTCACATGAGGACCGCCCCAGGAAAGGAAGACCAAGAGTCACCTCTGCTGCTGAGGATAAGTTCATCCAAGTCACCAGCCTCAGAAATCGCAGGTTAACAGCAGCTCAGATTAGAGACCAGCTGAATGCCACACAGAGTTCTAGCAGCAGACACATCTCTAGAACAACTGTTAAGAGGAGACTGCGCGAATCAGGCCTTCATGGTCAAGTAGCTGCTAGGAAACCACTCCTAAGGAGAGGCAACAAGCAGAAGAGATTTGTTTGGGCCTAGAAACACAAGGAATGGACATTAGACCAGTGGAAATCTGCTTTGGTCTGATGAGTCAAAATTTGAGATCTTTGGTTCCAACCGCCATGTCTTTGTGCGATGCAGAAAAGGTGAACGGATGGATTCTACATGCGTGGTTCCCACCGTGAAGCATGGAGGAGGAGGTGTGATGGTGTGGGGTTGCTTTGCTGGTGACACTGTTGGGGATTTATTCAAAATTGAAGGCATACTGAACCAGCATGGCTACCACAGCATCCTGCAGCGACATGCCATCCCATCCGGTTTGCGTTTAGTTGGACCATCATTTATTTTTCAACAGGACAATGACCCCAAACACACCTCCAGGCTGTGTAAGGGCTATTTGACCAAGACGGAGAGTGATGGAGTGCTGCGCCAGATGACCTGGCCTCCACAGTCACCGGACCTGAACCCAATCGAGATGGTTTGAGGTGAGCTGGACCGCAGAGTGAAGGCAAAAGGGCCAACAAGTGCTAAGCATCTCTGGGAACTCCTTCAAGACTGTTGGAAAACCATTTCAGGTGACTACCTCTTGAAGCTCATCAAGAGAATGCCAAGAGTGTGCAAAGCAGTAATCAGAGCAAAGGGTGGCTACTTTGAAGAAACTAGAATACAAGACATGTTTTCAGTTATTTCACACTTTTTTGTTAAGTACATAATTCCACATGTGTTCGTTCATAGTTTTGATGCCTTCAGTGAGAATCTACAATGTAAATAGTCATGAAAATAAAGGAAACACATTGAATGAGAAGGTGTGTCCAAACTTTTGGCCTGTACTGTGTATATATATATATATATATATGTATGTATGTATATGTATGTATGTATGTATGTGTGTATGTATGTATGTGTGTGTGTATGTATGTGTGTGTGTGTGTATGTATGTGTGTGTGTGTATATGTGTGTTTACATTTCCCTAAAGTGCACACTGTGCCTTTTGATTGGTATAATAGTTTCCTCCATCTGCCTCTTCCTTTTTCAGTGTTGCCACATCCACTGTTCTATAAAGGAATGTAGCTACTAGTTCAGACCTTTCAACAATCAGCTGAGTTTTAAACAATTAATGGGTGTCGCAGTTCAGCTGAATCTGCCATCCCTGATGTTGCCGTGGTTACCTGATATACACAGATTTATGCTAACAGGTTGATATTTACTAAGCTGTACATATTACATTTGTGTTACAGAAATGTTTTCTTTTCAATGTGTTTTTCAGTGATCAGACCAGTATACTGTCACCTTGTGGACACATCACAGACCAATATTCTGTCACCTTGTGGACACATCACAGACCAATATTCTGTCACCTTGTGGACACATCACAGACCAATATTCTGTCACCTAGTGGACACATCACAGACCAATATACAGTCACCTTGTGGACACATCACAGACCAATATACTGTCACCTTGTGGAAACTCCAAACCACTTTTAATGTGTTCAGGACATTCTTACTTTATATTTCTTAACATTTCTACAACTTTCATAATCACTTGTGTTGTTGAGCTACAGAACTTGATAGCATCTGACATAAAGCTATCCGGCCAGGCTCACCAGCGGGGGGTTTTGCACTGAAAGAAACATGAAGAAAACAACCTGATACTTCAAATTAGACTTTCTGGGTCTGCTTTGCTTCCACTGGTCTTGGGGCTCTTGTTAATGTCAATAGCATCCTGAATTCCACCAGGTACCTGGACGTTTTTGTTAATGTCAATAGCATCCTGAATTCCACCAGGTACCTGGACGTTTTTGTTAATAGGGGAACGTAGTAATGTTCCATCTTAACAGGCCAATCTAGTTTGTTACAGTATTATAACACAGACATGTTCAAAGTTTGTTGTCATGACAGTGGTTTCCTGTAGGGCTTTTTAAATACAGATTAGTTTGCTGAAGCATCAAAATCACTGATGTAAGTTAAGATATTAGGACATTTAATTCACACCACAGAAGTCAGGAAGTAATGAGATAGAAGTGATATAGCCTAGCAGTATTTTCCACTCTTCAGTCCACTCTTCGTGACAGTAGACTTATTTAGTTAAGTGGATCTCCAGTTAGAGACAGATATGAAACCTACAGTGATACTGATGATGGTTGTTTTCTGGAACACAGGTAGGATGATGTTATACTGATATACACTTGTGTTAGTGACATACAACTGGAAGTGGACAGTAAAAATATATAGGCCAGTAAAGTGGTCCCCTGTAATTGCACTTTACTGTAGCCTATATGTTCATCTAGGGACAGGAATGAAGTAAGTTGAATTGTAATGGTGTTGTAGTATAAAATATTTTCTGCTTAGTATTTCCTGAGGAGATGAGTAGGAAATTGTTTGTAAATATACATTATCATAGGTAACCATAACATGCACTATAGATTTAATAAAGCAAGCTTGTCTTTACTTCACAACCCAGATATATATTGGACATGTGGTCCGCCCAAACAATTACCCAGATATTATAATGGACATGTGGTCTGGGCCCAAACAATTACCCAGATATTATAATGGACATGTGGTCTGGGCCCAAACAATTACCCAGATATTATAATGGACATGTGGTCTGGGCCCAAACAATTACCCAGATATTATAATGGACATGTGGTCTGGGCCCAAACAATTACCCAGATATTATAATGGACATGTGGTACCGGGCCCTAGCAATTACCCATATATTATAATTGTGTCATCAGTAGGTCCACCTCACTTTGGCCACCACAATGAAAACAAAGAAACCAACATTCACGCACGTTTTCAGTTAGCCCCATCCAAAGCTAGACATCCGTAGTATGCCTCTTATAAACAGGATGGTTTGTATCCTGAATGCGAATTGGCTGTTAGCCGTGGTATATAAGACCATACACACCACAGGTATGACATCACTTAACCTTTTACCGCTCTTATTGCATTGGTAACCGGTTAAGAGCAATGAGTTATCTCAGGGGTTTGTGGTATATTCCCAATAAACCATGGCTAAGCGTTATGTCAAGGCACTCTGAAATGCATCCTTCCCAAGAACACCTCTGAGCTAAATCAGGATTCAAACCACTCAGATAACAATAGCTTATATTCACTATCACTTCCTGAAGTGTAATGTCATGTTGACATTAACTTTTTTCTATCGTGTTCCTCTTTCTCTCCCCCTTTCCCTATCGCTCTGCTCTCCCCTCTGTCTCATCACTCTTTCTCCTCAGATCTCCAAGGTCAAAGTGTCAACCCCCCAGGTTGGTAGAGTATAAATCTACAGGGATTATAGCAGTTGAATATTGGTCAACTTTATTATCCCACATGGAGAACTGAACGGGCCCGTACATTCCATACTAGACTACATTAGCCATTACTGTATTTATAGGACAACTAAAACTTCTGGACCACTAAGTTTTACAGCTGTTAGAATAACAGACACACTGTCATAATCTGTCCTCACCACTGTGTTTTCTTCTCTACTGTTTACAGCTGTTAGAATAACAGACACACTGTCATAATCTGTCCTCACCACTGTGTTTTCCTCTCTACTGTTTACAGCTGTTAGAATAACAGACACACTGTCATAATCTGTCCTCACCACTGTGTTTTCCTCTCTACTGTTTGCAGATGATCTCTCAGTCAGATTGGTGAATGGGACCAGTTCCTGTTCTGGGACAGTGGAAATCCTTTATAATGAACAGTGGTCAGCTCTGTGTAACTGGGAGTATGGGGGTTACACAGGGTGGAAGATGATAAATGCTTATCAAGTGTGTAGAGAGCTGGGATGTGGGAATGTCTTTACTGTATTAACAACACCTTGGTCTGGTGAGGGAAGAGGACTCATAGTCGGCGGTTGCTCTGGAGACGAGTCTTCTCTTAGAGGGTGTATAACAGGAAGGCCTAGTGACTGTAATGGTGGACATTATTATCATGTGGCCTGTTCAGGTAAGATGCTAATACTACCTTTGGATTATAGGAGGTGTATGGGAGTAGAATGGTAATACTGTTGGATTATAGGAGGAGGTGTACGGGGTAGACTGGAAATACTGTTGGATTATAGGAGGAGGTGTATGGGGGTAGACTGGTAATACTGTTGGATTATAGGAGGAGGTGTATGGGGTAGACTGGTAATACTGTTGGATCATAGGAGGAGGTGTATGGGGGTAGACTGGAAATACTGTTGGATTATAGGAGGAGGTATATGGGGGTAGACTGGTAATACTGTTGGATTATAGGAGGTATATGGGGGTAGACTGGTAATACTGTTGGATTGTAGGAGGAGGTATATGGGGGTAGACTGGTAATAATGTTGGATTATAGGAGGTGTATGGGGGTAGACTGGTAATAATGTTGGATTATAGGAGGTGTATGGGGGTAG
>JACXGI010016311.1:0-16102 GCA_016801175.1 Esox masquinongy | reverse complement strand
GATTGTGTAGCCTACAGAACTAGACTGAGAGACCATTTAAAGGCCTTTGCAGGTGTTTTGAGTTAATTAGCTGATTAGAGTGTGGCACCAGGTGTCTTCAATATTGAACCTTTTCACAATATTCTAATTTTCTGAGATACTAAATTTGGGGTTTTCATTAGTTGTCAGTTATAATCATCAAAATTAAAAGGAATAAACATTTGAAATATATCAGTCTGTGTGGAATGAATGTATACATTATACAAGTTTCACTTTTTGAATGGAATTACTGAAATAAATCAACTTTTTGATGATATTATAATTATATGACCAGTACCTGTACATTTAAATTCATCGATGACACTGAGGTGGAGCGTGCATCCAGCTTCAAATTCCTGGGTGTCCACATCTCCGAGGACCTCTCCTGGACCCTCAACACCTCAGCCCTGGTCGAAAAGGCGCGGTAGCGCCTGTACTTCTTCAGGAGGCTAAAGAAGGCCCATCTGTCTTCCAAGATCTTTGTGAACTTTTACTGCTGCACAATCAAGAGCATCCTGACTAACTACGCCACAGTGTGGTTTGGTGATTGCTCCGTAGCCAACCAGAAGGCCCTACAATGGATGGTGAAAACCACCAAGCACATCACGGTTACCCAAAAGCCAACCATCGTAGACATCCAGCGCAAGCGGTGTCTGCGCAGGGCGCGCGGCATCACCAGGGACCCTTCACATCCATGCCACAAACTGTTTGCCCTCCTCCCATCAGGCAGACGGTACAGGCCTCTCCGTTCCCGCACCAGCAAGCTCAGGAACAGTTTCTTTCCATCTACTGTAACCCTGCTGAAGTCTGCAACCCATCACTAACCATACCCACCCTTTGTTTTACAGGACTCTGTCACTGCCTTACAAAGTCTGATAAGGAGGTTTTCAGTTGTCTGCAGGTACGTGTCATTGCTGCTATTCCTGTATTTCATTTGCATATGCCGACATACACTTTAAAATTGCCTTCATTGCACATTTAGAACTGCCACTGTACTTGCATTTTCAATTGTTACATACACTTGTCTACCTCGGGAATGTCATTGCTGCTATCTCTGCATTTCAGTTGCAGATGCTACCCTATTCCTTCAATTTGCCTCGACTGCAAATTCAGAATGCCATTGTGAATTGCCAGTTGTAACCGCACAACTATTTATCCCACTTGTATATACACATACTCAATACTTGTAAATTTCCAGCCCTCTATTTGCACTTCTGGTTAGACGCAAACTGCATTTCGTTGTACTGTACTTGTACTTGTTCAGTGACAATAAAGTTGAATATGATCTAATCTAATTCATTATGTTATGAAATGGGAAAAGTTTTCCCTTGTGTGTCAGCAAATTTGTCTGGAAGCTGTTGTGGGCAACATTACGCAGTACTTAAACACTGTCAGTTGAGTCTTCCACATATTGTGATTCTATGTGGACTGAAACATGGTTTTGCCCTGTTTGGTTTTTACCTCGCTGAGGCCGAATCCTAAAGCGTGACGAGTCAATGGAGCACTGTCTGACAGGCACCAGACACCAAATTTGCCCCTCCCTCATCTAGATGCCCAGGTATTGTTGGTAGACTGCAACAACACAGCTGTAGCACTGCAAGGCTGTGACATGGACCCCTGCGCATGGTGTTGGGGGCCTGGGAGGCATCCTTCTAAGAGAGTGAATGAAAACAACGGTAGAGCATTTCGTAATGGCACCTGGGTTGAGAAAGCCAGCAGGCAAATGGCAAAAGGAGAGGAAAAAACACATAAAATTGCATCGTCAACCAGTTTTACCTCAGCTTTGGTTACCCTGATTCCTACCACCTTCACCACCCAGGTAGGTCCGCTCCTCCCACCAAAGTGGTGGGATCCAAACAGACCGTGTCCTTGGTTTGGTACAGAACCTCCAACAGAAGGCCAGCCCTGTCACTAGATCAAAACATCACCTACCAGGTCACCAGATCACCAATCATTTAGTCTGATGATATTCTCCCCAGTCTGTTATCGCATCAGTGTTTCATGGAGTCCATATTCATCCTTTTCTACCTCTCCATCTCTCTGGCCTTTATTTGTTTCATTCCAATCAGTGGTTGAAAACTGGGCTGACTTGCCTGGAGGACAGTGAGCCAAATATAGAACCTGATGATGAGCCTCTTAATAAGCGCCCTAGTTGCTATGAAACAAAACCTTGAAACAGTTGGTTAATTGTTAATTCGCAGTCCCAAGACGCCTAACACAAATCACCTTTCCATGGGTTGTCAGAGTTTGCACGAGCTTCGCCTGGTTATTAAGCTCTGATGTCCAATGCGTGTCCCAGCTGTGTGTACCTGCCATGTGTACCAGCCTGTCATGGCTTGTCCTCATCTCTGAGCATCTGAGGCCTTGCTGATTCTCTTATATAATGTCCCACCTGTCAAAGCCCTATCTTCTGATTGATTGGTGAATGCAACTGATCCTTCATGCCTCTTTACTCAGCCAGAGAGCTATAGGAACACCGCAACCCTTAGAGCTGAATATCTGGGCATGATTGTCAGTTCCAGTTAATATAAAACCATTTACAATTGAACTGCGTATATATAATAGACGTTATGACAGAAAAAATAAATACATCAGTCCAAAAGAAGGGAGCATTTGTCAGGCTTAGTGCTAGCTTCACAATGAGACAGGTCAGTTAGCGATGTTGCTAGCAGCTGTTCCCGGTTTGTCTTGTGCCAAAAGGTTAGGGCTCAGGTGAGATGATAACTGACAGGAGCAGTGGCAAAAAAAGACAACTACTGCTACAGTGTGAGTGTGTGTGTGTGTGTGTGTGTGTGCATGTGTGTTTTGCCTTGAAGCTTGAAGGAAAGTGAGACTGCAGCATGCTGATATAAGTCAGCGTCTCTCCAGGACTCTGTTGACGATAATATCTGGAGACATGTGAGTATTTACTCCAAGGCAGGATGTATTCGGCTGCATTCCAACCTACTCACGAACATGTCGATTAAATGTCAATGTGTAATTGGAAATTGCATGTCTGTTGTTTTGTTGGTGAATCTCATGAGGTGAGGCATTAGTTCTACAGCCCAGGGAGTGTAGAGTGGAACGTTAACTCATGCACCCCCTAACCCTGTTTCACTCACTAAACCATTACGCGTAGACCCGCCAGCACACGGACACGCCAGCAAACATACACAGTTGTAGTTCCCTGAGGATCCATGTGTTGTTTCTCATTGGCAAGATGTATTTTTGTGAAGCTTAATTTGAGGTTCTTCTACTATCTTCCCTCCTGTTTTGTATGTATGTTTCTCTCTTTCTGTCTCTTTGTCCTTCTATCTCTGTCTCTTTCTGGGTCTTCCATATCTAATTCTTAATTCTATTGCTTTCAAATTGTAATTCAATTTGAAGTGGAAAATAAGAAAGATAAACTTTAAATGTGAATTACAAAGTATATAATCTTCTCCCTGTATTTTTTTAATTCAAAATGTATTCTGAACACTTTTTTTGGTTGCTAAGTGATTCAATATGTGTTATTTTATAGTTTTGATGTCTCCACTATTATTCTGCAATGTGGAAAATAGTAAGACTAAAGAAATACCTGTGACTGAGACGTTGTGTCCAAACTTTGGACTGGTACTGTATGTGTATATATATTCACCTCATATGGTGAACCCCTACCTTAACTGTATGTGTATATAAGTAACACCACATACAGTATCTCACAAAAGTGAGTACACCCCTCACATTTTTGCAAATATTTGATTATATCTTTTCATGTGACAACACTGAAGAAATGACACTTTGCTACAATGTAACGTAGTGAGTGTACAGCTTGTATAACAGTGTAAATTTGCTGTCCACTCAAAATAACTCAAAACACAACCATTAATGTTGAAACCGCTGGCAAGAAAAGTGAATACACCCCTAAGTGAAAATGTCCAAATTGGGCCCAAAGTGTCAATATTTTGTGTGGCCACCATTATTTTCCAGCACTGCCTTAACCCTCTTGGGCATGGAGTACACCAGAGCTTCACAGGTTGCCACTGGAGTCCTCTTCCACTCCTCCATGACGACATCACAGAGCTGGTGGATGTTAGAGACCTTGCGCTCCTCCACCTTCCGTTTGAGGATGCCCCACAGATGCTCAATAGGATTTAGGTCTGGAGACATGCTTGGCCAGTCCATCACCTTTACCCTCAGCTTCTTTAGCAAGGCAATGGTCGTCTTGGAGGTGTGTTTGTGGTCATTATCATGTTGGAATTCTGCCCTGTGGCCCAGTCTCCGAAGGGAGGGGATCATGCTCTGCTTCCATATGTCACAGTACATGTTGGCATTCCCTCAATGAACTGTAGCTCCCCAGTGCCAGCAGCACTCATGCAGCCCCAAACCATGACACTCCCATCACCATGCTTGACTGTAGGCAAGACACACTTGTCTTTGTACTCCTCACCTGGTTGCAGCCAATTTTCTCAGTTTTTTCAAGGTCTATTTCCAGCATGTCAAATAGCTCTTTGTTTTCTCATGATGTGATTGGGTGTAACTCTCCTGGGGCTCTGATGGTTTTGTTTTTGTTTGTGGACAGAGCCCTCTCTCTCTCAATCTTAATTTTCTCTTTGTCTCTTTGGCTGACTGGCTTCCAGTCAGTTACAGAATAATTTTTGAAGTGGTGCTTTTAGTCTATAAATCACTGAATGGTTTAGGCCCCGAATATATTTCTGCTATGTTTGAAGAGTATAAATCGAGCAAGGCTCTTAGATGCATGAACCCAGGTCAGCTAGTCGAGCCCAGAGTCCAGCTAAACATGGTGAAGCTGAGTATAGCAGCTATACTGCACACAACTGCAATAAACTAACAGAAGATCTTAGAAGTGTCCCAAACGTGTCAAATTTTAAATACAGGTTAAAAACACTTCTCTTTTCACACGCCTATGACTGAGCATTTAAACTTAACTACAATTTTGTTTTATTATGTATTATGTTTTATTGTATTTTAATATTTCTCTTTTTCTTTGTAAAGCACATTGAATTAAATCTATGTTTTTTGTTTTTATTCTATTTCTATTTTCTTATTCTATGAAATTATTTTTCTGTATTGCAAGTTCTGGTGCTATCAGAGGAATAACCTCTGTGTAAATGTAACAACCTGCTGATGTCAGATAATGCAAGTTCATGTGCTGCTGTTTAGACATTGATGCAGGGAATTATCTCACAAAAGGACTGACGAGTTTATCTAAGCGCTGGAGCTCGAGGATTGAGATACCGAGGTGGTGCAGTAAACAGTTCAGGGTAATTCATCAGGGGTAATACATCAACTGTAATTCATCAAGGATGAATATAAAATGCATGTACAGACATGGCATAAATGTCCCCCTGGAGACAGCCGGGTAAGACATCGATGCAGAGATTATCTCACGAAGGGACTGACGGGTTCATCCTAGCGCTGGAGTGCAAGGATTGAGATACCGGGATGGAGAGTCTCCCTGGAGGATGGTTAGAGAATTGTAACAATTAGACTGTTTTTTATTCTATTGCTTTTTTATATTGTTATTTTCTTTATAAAGCACATTGAATTGCTTATATGTATGAATTGTGCTATATAAATAAACTTGCTTGCTGTCTTTCTACGTCCCCTCTCTTACTCCCCATCTTCCTCTCTTTTCTTCAGTCTCTTGAGGTTTCCATGTCATTCGTAGTCTAAAGGCCTCAAGATCAATTAATTACTGTAACTAGGGATAGCTCCTCTCATGTAAACACATGGCACCACATATAGAATATTCATAGTATCCATTCAAAGTATATTCATAATATCCACATACTGTATATTTACAGTATCCATTCAATGTATATTCATGACATTCACCTAAAATATGTTCATAGTATCTACATGCATTGAGAACAAATGGGCAACTGACATAATGATTTGACCAGTCCTTGCTCCGGCATAGCTATTCAACCCTCAGGGACTTTCACCTCTCGTCTGAAAATAGTCTGGGTGTGACAATAGTCTTGGTCTGAAAATCTCGCTTGACCAATCCATGAATGGTCAAAGGGTCAAGACTTAAGTCTGTTGGAATTGAAAAAGCAACTAAGAGAACCCCTCAATACTGCAGTCACAATCTAGCGACTTCTTGTGGTGGTTTGGGTGCGTGTGACCTCAACCGAGGTGCCCAAAGATTTGTTTGTTGCGCAAGAGTCATGAAAAGAACCAGAACAGCACTGGATGTGCTTTGGGGGATGCACATTGACTGTCCCAAGGCTGCAGCAAGTTGTGGTGACAAGAAGGGCCCAGAATCACAAATTGGATATCCCTAAGTTTTGGTGCAGAAAAACAGGGTGTAACAAAAAAAAGTGTAAACTCTAAAACGACACAAAGATGCCTCTGCTGACATTGATGTTGCCTGCTCCCCTCTGGCTCATCTAGCAGACCCGGCGGCCATGTTTGTGCCAATTGAAAGTGGCAGCGGAGCTCACCGCGGAATCCTAATCACGGGAGGTGATTGGTGGCTGGTTCAGCCTATGTGTGTATGTGTGTGTGTGTGTGTGTGTGTGAGTGAGTGAGTGAGTAAGAGAGCAAGCTGTGTAAGCATGTCTGGCTTGGAGGTCAGCATTTGTGTGTCAGGAGAGAGCTAGATCTGCTTGACCAGACGGCAGGGGTCCAATGGTGCCTTGCATCATAAGCACCAAACTGTCTCAGTAAAAGTACTAAGAAATAGTGGGTGGGGCTGGATTTAACCCATCACAGAGTATATAATCTGCCAGAATATATCCATAGCAAAAACTGATGATATCTCCAGAACAATATCAATGCAATTTAGAAACCCTGAGTGCAAAACTATGATATAACATGTATTTTAGCAATTAGTTTAAATTCAACGCTTGATCGTCATCTAGAAGGAGAGAGTATTTATATACTCTCTCCCCTCAGAGATGAGAACATGTGAACGTGACCCCAAGGTTTGGCCAAAGATAACATTTATTCAACACCGCCAGAGGGGTGTGCAGTAGACGCAAAGCATGAAGGGAAGCCCGTTAGCCTGACTGCATAGAGAAGAGAAATCCATCACCTCCCCAGATGCGGTCAGTTCGATCGTCTTACTCTGAGACCAAAATTGAAAGGTGGCCATTTTTTTTCTCATCGGCTGCAGTACTTTAAAAGTGCTGTGCATTAAATTCCTCCCCACCCCCCATCATTTCCTTGTTCCCCCGACTCCTCATATAGAACATTTACAGTTAATTTGCAGAGAACAGGAAATCAATGGATTAAGGGGGAACGACGGCTTCCTTCTCTGTGAAGGAGTCTGGCCCTGTGGTGGTGAGATGCTTCAGGTAATCGATGGCGGGGGGAGAGAACTGCTTCGCATGTGAGGATGGAGCTGGGACTGATCACAAGAAATGGGATTTGACTTTCAGCAGCAGGTTGGGAGAGAGAGAGAGAGAGAGAGAGAGAGAGACAGAGACAGAGACAGAGACAGAGAGAGAGGGTAATTGGGCAAGTTCAACCTGTGCACACACAGACATTCAACATCAAGAGGCTGTGTTCTCCAGAGATTTCTGGGCTATGGGCCGGAGTTGCAGAGATTGTGGAGGACCCCTAACTTGTTTTGTTCCGCAAGGATGGACAGAGGATGGGTCATTTTCTTGTGCGGGTTTAACTGACACCAACTTCCTTAAAAAGTAAAGGACGTGTGGGTCTTTGTGCTTGTTTTCTAAAACACTGACATTTGCTCTGCACTGTTTTTGAGAGTTGGTATGAACCTAAGGGGGAAAAAACAAACTTGAAATGATCCACTAAAAGTGCCACAACCAACCAGGTTTATGGTCAGAGTGACTTGACCTCTGGAAGTTGAGGGCATGAAGACGGCAAGCAGTTAAAAGAGCGTCCAAGAAGGAGATGCCACAGAGGAACTGGCTTCAGAACAGTGGAAAGAAAATCCAGGAAGGAACAATTTTACTTTTCCCTTTGAAAATATGACATATCTGACACGTCGGCAGATTTTCTCTGCCTCTTTTTCTGATATCAGTGCCGGCAATGAAGCCTCTTATCATAGCTAGCTTGTATTAGCATCCTGCTCTCATTCAGCAGAGCACAGGTGAAGCAAGGTGGCAATGTTTTTTCAAAGGAATGGGATCCAAAATTGGACGGGTCGGAGGTTGACAAGGTTAAAGTATCCATAGGTTTTGTGGCTGTAGCTTGGAGGAAACCAATTTTACAAATGTGTATAGAGTAGGAACCCGATGGAAAAAAACTGCAGGGACAAACCTTGAAATTGTTCTCTTGAAACACATACTTTACAACAAAAAAGAAACTCACCTAAATAGAATGTTCAGTTGGTAAGTAGGTTTATTTCTCCTACAAATGTCACGTCCTGGTATTGTTAAAGATAATGGGGAAAACTTCCCTTTTTCTTCCCTGTTGTTTTCAATGTCACAACCAACCTATTCATGCTTTGAAGAGGGAAAACAAAATGGTGGATTTAAATGGGCTCCTGAAAAAATATATAAAAGACTTCCAATTGTAATGCAAAGTAACCAGTTGGCCCGTCATTCTCTGAAGTATACATTTACTGTGTATGTGGGTTTCCATTGTAATCCATGAATATAATTTTAGGCTTAGGTGGAGACACAAGGTTGCTGTGAGTGTTTTTGGGTCATCACTGTTCGCTATTTAACACTTCACTAGCTTTCAATGAACTCATACAATTACCTCACAGGCCTTTCAGATGCAGTAAACCTGGTGTTGCCAACCCTCCTCATACCACTCTTTGAATCTTAAAGAAATGGGCCTTATCTTTTTCTATTTACCCGTACAATCACTTTCTCCCCTTTAAATGTAAAATCACTTAGTATGGAATAGTACAGTATATAACAGAATATTATTGTGGAAAATAAGATACTATAAAATAGAATAGTATACAATAGAGCATTATGGCATAGTGTAGAATACAATAAAACAGAGCATTCTGGTATAGTGTAGAATAGAATACAATATTGCATTGTGGTATATTGTAGAAAATAATAGTACACAATAGTGCATTACGGTATAGTGTAGAATAGAATAGCATACAATAGAGCATTATGATATAGTGTAGAATAGAATAGTATACAATAGAGCATTCTGGTATAGTGTAGAATAGAATAGTATACAATAGTGCATTATGGTATAGTGTAGAATAGAATAGTATACAATAGAGCATTCTGGTATAATGTAGAATAGAATAGTATACAAATAGAGCATTATGGTATAATGTAGAATAGAATAGTATAGAATAGAGGTTTATGGTATAATGTAGATGAGAAAAATATAGAATAGAGCATTCTGGTATATTGTAGAATAGAATAGTATATAATAGAACAGTATAGTGCATAATAGTACAGAAGCAGTCTCACAGAAAAGGTTGATAGAAGAGGAAGCACATTCACAGAAATCGGTTCACAACAACAACAACACAAATATGTTGACTTAATCCATAAAAAGCTAATTGTCACCATTCCTTTCATCATTTACTTGTTGCCTGGAATATTCCGTGGGCAAGGAAAATAAATAATTACTAATAAGATTGTTCTCAGCACAACAGGTGTTTTTTTGTTTTTGTTTTTTGAAGTACAACAGGTGCTTTATTTCAACTACTGACTCAACTTTATCACGGAAGTTCACAAGACTGCAATTAAATGTACAGCTTCTATAACCATGATCTTCAATTTGTCAATACACTTTAAAGCAGCTTCTCCCAAGCAGGGGTACTAGGCGGGTATTTGAGAGGGCTTATAATAGGTACACTGGTAAAATGCAAATGAGGGGGTACTTTAGGAGTACGAGAA
Organism: Esox masquinongy; assembly: GCA_016801175.1. Lineage (NCBI taxonomy): Eukaryota > Metazoa > Chordata > Actinopteri > Esociformes > Esocidae > Esox > Esox masquinongy. Next base: position 6,308 of record JACXGI010016311.1, on the reverse strand, counting down.
GAACAAAATTCAGTTGGTGCTACAGTAACCGAAAAGGGTTGTGAATCACTGCCCTAAAGAGATAGATTGGCTAGCATGGTAACGTGAATGTCACGGACATTCAACCACGCAGGCAGGCATTAGCGTACCATAACAACCGGGAGATTCCCCTATGTGCCCACACCACATTACTGCCGGTTTTTAAGGTGTACCCAGGCACGCTTCTCAACATCAGTGGCCAGGTTCAAGTTAGCTTTGATGCTTTAGAAAGCTCCTAGACAAGTAGTAACAATCACCAGAAGATCCCGCTCTGCAGTGCAGCTGTGAGAGGGGCTTTCTGAACAACCATCAAAGCAAAACAAACAGCATATTGTTTCAGACAACGTATTAGTCAAAACCTTTCTGTGCCTGCCGTCTCTGTTCTTTTATTTAGCATTGTAACGTGTCAAACAGATGTTTTAGGAAGATATACAGCCGGGTGAAATGCTCCAACTACACTAACAGAATGATAATCCTTCGCTGTTTAGGTGTGACTGCATGGGAATGGTTAATTAAGTTTGTAACTAATGTCATGTTGTAAAGGATTACAAATGATTTGCTTAGGAAATGGCCTACAGGAGATCTCTGGGAAATAAACGCTTGGAATAACAATAGCTGTAAGAAAAAAAAGGCGCCCCTGAGTGTCGGTAGCTGTTAATAATCTCGCTTAATATGACGAATAAACTCAAGAAGACGTTACAGTTTACTTACACAAATGACATTGCAAGACATTTTCTCTCCGTTATCGTCGACCATTGACGGTTGCCTGAAAGATGCTAATCTGAAGCTGAATGAAGTAAGCTTTTCGGCAGTAACCGTACATGACTGCGTGCTATCAACAAAACCAAACAGCAGCCTCACACCAATTTTATCTCCTCTGACATACCAGCGAATAATACTTGTCTCCCGACAAGTCAGTTTCAATACTGATTCAATCCCACAACTGTGAAACACCTCTGCTGCAGAGGTGACACTAGATCCACAGAGACGATTATTTGTAGTCACACGTTAACATTCATTGGTTCATAAAGGACGTTATGACGCCCAGCAATCTTTATGGCTTTTGACGAAGCCCTAAAGAAACGACGTACAGTGCTAGTGAACAAGACAGCGAACAGGGGGCCCCTAACTCTCTCACCGAGGCACCAAATTAAATGCAGTCGGCGTTTGTCAGCAAGGGAGAGAGTGCACCGGTGGATGCCATTTTGCATTTGTTTCAGCGGTGATCGAGTGAGAATTCTGACTCCGGTCTGCGTGGCTGCGTGGGTCTGCGTGACGGCGTGGGGTAACAAAGGTGTTGTAATTACAACACCTTTGTTACCCCACGCCGTCCTCTGACAGGGTCCTAACGGATTCTGTAGCCGCGCTCCGCAAACGCCTGTCAGCGCCAGTACAAGGAGAGACTGTGTTTCCTTTTGCGTTTCAGTCATTATTTCATTACTCATGCTGTGCTTACATTCCGTCTCGCCTCGGGTCATTTGGGCCCCTGCTCTTTCTCTGGGCGAGCGGGGGGAACGAGCCGACTGTGACATGAAAAATGAACGAACGTGTATCGGAGGTTATTAAAACTGTGACAGCAAGTTATGCGGAGAGATTAGATGAAAGAGGTGGGGTTTTCAACTTCAGGTGCGAATCACAATGAGTTTTCCGAGATGAACACTTAGAAGCGGGTTACTCTGAGTTGATCCTTCTGCAAGATCTGAAATGCATGGCTACAAGGTGAATAGGCTGCCGGAGGAATAAACACAGTGCAGGGAACTGTGATGGGATGTCTTTTTGACTAAGTAGAACAAACCTGACCTTTAAACTTCAGAAGGGCATGACCTTTCACAGTCATTATCAGATGGAGAAAGAACGATTGATAAACAAATGGTGTCCCATTCAAGAGGGCACACCTATAGCTTTTGTAACCGTAATGCTGTCATTATAAATTCAGTTTTATCCCGCTAACAAGCTAAATGCTAGGACAATTTTGGTTATGGCAACAACAAAGATTGGAAGACGGTGAAGAGTTTAATGCTGGGCTGGTGTATATGGGGAAGAGAGTAGACTCTCAAAGGAAGGGGCTATTTCAGCCCAGTAAAGACCTGCTATTAACAAATGGAGTGTCACACATACTTAGCCTTAGAGCATGGCCAACAGCCCCTTGATCTCGCCAGTTGTGGCTGCCATATTACAGTAAAAAATATTTTGAAAATATACCTTTATAATCCCAAGTCAAATGTCAAGTCAATTTATTTATAAAGCACATTTAAAAAGAACAAAGTGCTGTATAAAGTTATGCAATATTTTAAAACATACAACAATAAATAGAAACAAGAAACAAACAAGACAGTTAACCATGAATGTCCCTAAACTGACTCGAATGCCAAAGAACAAAAATAAGTTTTAAGACGAGACTTAAATATCTTGGTGGTGGGGAATGATCTGATAATAATGGGCAGTTTATACCACAGTCTAGGGGCCACAACAATCACCTTTTGTTTTCATCCGAGACTGTGGAATGGCTAAAAGGAACTGATTTGATGATCTAAGCGGCCTGGAAGAGCGATACAGCGTATGGAGATCTGAACTGGTTTGACGATCTAAGGGACCAGGAAGAGTGATACAGCGTAAGGAGATCTGAAATATACAATGGAGTCAATTCATGTAATGCCTTAAAAACAAGTAACAGCACCTTAAAATCGATTCTACATTTGACTGGGAACCAGTGAAGACAGACCAATATCAGGGAGATATGCTGCCTCTTCCTGGTACCAGTCAACAATCTAGCAGCCGCATTCTGGACAAGCTGCAAGCGTGATAATGATGAGTGACAAATTCCAGAGTACAAAGAATTTCAATAGTCAATTCGAGACGATATAAGTGCATGTATAACAATCTCCAAGTCCTTAAGAGCGAGGAAGGATCTTAGTTTTGCAACAGTCCTCAGATGAAAAAAGCTACCTTTGACAACAGAATTAATTTGTTTATCAAATTTTAAAACTGAATCAAAGATAACACCTACTGTACATTTCTTGCAAGAGGGTGCACATTTGTGGACAATGGCCCCAACGTTGTTGATAGTTTGTTATGATTTAGATAGTAGAATTGATTTGGGGGTGCCAAATAGTATAACTTTTGTCTTACATTAAGTTGTAGAAAGTGTTTTCCCTCCAGCACTTAATATCTTTAAGGCAGACAAAAAGGGACTTCAAGAAATTGGTATCACCTGGTTTTAGCGGTATGTACAGCTGTGCATCATCAGCATAACAGTGATATGGTATATTATGTCTATGGAGAATGGATCCCAAAGGGAGCATATACAAAGAGAATAAAATTGGCCCCAGGATCAAACTTTGAGGTACTCCGCATGTGATTGCTGCCGAAGAGGAGGAAATATTTCCAGTATTAACAGAAAAGGTTCTATCTTTCAAATAAGAGTTGAACCACTGTAGAGCAATACCCTGGATACCAACCTCTATCTGGAGGCGATCCAGGAGGATGACATGATCAACAGTATTGAAACCCGTACTAAGGTCCAGTAAGAGTAAAACAGCACAATTTCCAGAATCACCCAATAGCAACAAATCATTCAGTGCCTTAAGAAGTGCTGATTCTGTGCTATGGTGTACTCTGAAACCTGACTGAACATTGTCAAACACATTATTTTCACTTAAAAAAGAAGAGAGCTGAGAAAGAATGACCTTTTCCAGTATTTTTGACATAAATGATAATTTGGAAATGGGCCTAAAATTGCTACAATCTGTAAGGTCTAAATTGTTTTTTTAATAAGAGGCTGAACCACAGCATGTTTAAAACTGGATTGAACAGTGCCAGTTATAAGAGAGCTATTTATTACAGACAAAAGACTTGGACCAAGAGTATCTAACACCTCCTTCAAAAGACGTGAGGGAACTATGTCTATAGGGGAAAAGGTGGGCTTCATGTGTGAGACTATATCCATCAATGTTGAGAGTGCCACAGGCTCCAAGCAATTGAGAGAAGCAGGGCAAAGGATTAAATCAGAACGGTCATGATCAGTAGGTGAGATACGAGATCTAATAATGTCAACCTTGTTGATAAAGAAACTCAAAAGTAACATCAGGGACAGTAACATGGTTTAGTGCAGTGTTTATTGCACCACTGCTAACTACTACAAACTGATGGGCTCTCACTCTCAGTAACATAACTACACCAACCTGCACAGGAACATCAACTAGCCAGAGCAATTAGCTGAAATCTAACTAGGGAACAGTAGAAAAACCCTCTCAAATGCTTCAATCTGACTGTTGTGTTTAACAAGCAACAAACCAGGTCGCAATGCATATATAACAATGGGAACTTGACTGTCTGACAGTCAAGCCCAGTTGATCGATGGCAATTAATTTGACTGAAACTTGAGATATGCTACCTGTGGATGACATTAGGTTCAATATAAAGGAGCTAGGTAGTAAGTTTATTCAACATTTTAGATTTCTAATTTACCAAAATTCTGTTGATCTAGACTACATTTAGCCACCAAAAAAGATACAGGAAGAAAAAGTAGCCCATCTAAATGTTATCCTCCTTGCTAGCTCAGATCTGTTTTAGCTATTTGAACAGCTGGTCAGTATTAAAATCTATTCTGCTAAGAATAGCTTTCTTTGTAATGGAATGTTTATTCAAATATAGCTTATTTTTTTTTAAATCTATAGCTTATTTTTTAAAAGTTATGAGGTATATAAATAATGTTATATTTTTTGTACTTGGTTGTTATAATGCATTATACTGGTTTATTTTTAAAATGTTGGGCCGTTGTTTTACAGAAAATGTTGACTGTTAGGCTCTAATGTAAAAAAACTAAATCATTTAATTTAGCATTGAATACCACATAAGGGCTCCTGTATGGGAACTTTGTATCATTTAAATCAAAAGTTTTTCTAAATTAAATAGGATTTGCTTCATTGGTTTTGTTTCCAGGGAACTGTTAGAGGTCTGAAACAGTAACTTAAAGTGGTTACAGCCTCTGTGTTCACAGTGATTGTGTGCCATACTTTAAAGATTCTGCTCAGGAGTCCAGATATTTGCTTTGTAGCCTGGCATTAGAGGGAACTTTGCTCAGATGATTCGAAGACCGGGACATCTGAAGCCCATTCCACCAAGCAGTTTCGCTTATCCCACCTGCTCGCTCCAGGAACCAGGAAGTGGGCCGGAAATGGAGCAAAAAGGCACGGAGCAAAGCACCCGAAGCACAGCTTGTCGAGGCATCCAACCAACTCTACCCGAACCCGGATGGTCAAGAAACACCTTCCACGGTCCTAGTGGGACAGGTGGGAATCCAGGGCGTGGTCGCTGTGCCGATATGAACACCGGTTTCCGATATAGCAACGGCGTCTCAGATGCCAGTGCCACTCATGAGCTGCATGTTCATTTAGGTTCCCTGGTAATTTTAGGAAATCCCTCTGCGCTAGGTCACAGTGACGGTTAATGTGGCTTCAATGGTTTCTGGTGTGTAAATCCATGCATTATTGTACAGAAGACAGAAGCTCGCTGTATCAGCGGCTGTATAAGGAGATGTTCACGCATTGGGATCATGCCTGTGGGGCACCATTAAGGCTTGTCATTGGCTGTCAAGGTGCTATGGCGGATCTGCTGCTAATTCATTCTAGCCGAGTAGTATTTGGCGTGAATGCAGATGACAGATTGCTTTATGGTCCTTTCTATATGTCTCCTGGTGGTGCTTGGATCATGTCATGCCCAGGACGGAGAGTCACCCCGAGGGGTACAGACAGTCACTCAAAGGGCAGGAATGTAGCGTTATATAATGTATTCATCATTGTACATCCTTAGGCATGAAAACCTAATCCATGGCAAATGTGATTGATATAAGACAACGCGGTCACTGTGTGGATGGCTATTTAGATTGTGTTGAAGTTTCTAAACAAGCTCCTTGAAGCAAGACATCTAGATTATAGAATTTTACCGTGAACAAGCACGATCAAGCATTGCAAACTAAAGCTTACATTTTGAATGATATGCATTTGATTAAACTAAAAAAGCATTTGTTGGGGGAAGAGGAAAACTGCCAACCTAGCCAGAACACTACAATCACACTGTCAGCAGGTAGTACCTGTATTAGTTGCAAAACCTCCTCTCAACCCACTACCTAGTACCAACTTCACGTTATAATAGTACAGAGCTATACTACTACTAAACCACCACCGTACTACTATTAAACCACCACCATACTACTACTGTACTACTACTAAACCCCACCATACTACTACTACTAAACACTACTACTAAACCCCACCATACTACTACTACTA
>JACXGI010016310.1:0-16099 GCA_016801175.1 Esox masquinongy | reverse complement strand
CTCTACCTGCAGCTCTTGGTGTGCAGCAGCCTCTGTGAGCATCCTCTTATTTTCTTGTAGCAGTCAGCCTTGGCAGCAGTTGCAGCACAGCAGGTCAGTCACTGTGAGCCAGTTACAAACACTTTCAGCAATCTTTACAGCTTGTCATGGTCATAACAATCGTTTAATCAGCTAATATATCTCATATGCTTGTTTTAATATCTATTCTCAGATAAACTCCAGCAGTATCACCAGCAACAACAGCAGCAAATGCACTTAAGATTTATTTAGGATTTTACCAGAAAAAGTTTTAGACATTAATGTTAAAAATGTTGTATGATATTAATAACTTCATATTTTTATTGTGTAAATGTAACTCTTATTTGTAATTCAGTCTTTGCCTTGAAAATAGCCACATATGCTGATAAGGCATTAAATAAAACTATACTGTACTGTACAAAACGGGCCACGTTGATTTTGAATAATGACGATGTCCTAGACAGAGTTTACTATAACAGCTATTCTTTACTATTCTGTATAACAAAGAAAAAGCCTTCAGATTGGGACAACTTAAGACACTTCAGTTTGTAATTCCAGAGTTATTAATAGGTGCAAAGAAAATAGTTTTTTAAACTTTTGACCTTAAAATGGTCTTTTCTATTCTGATTCTTTTTCAAAACTGCATAACAACATTTGCTGCCATATAAATACAGAAGCATCCGTATCGATACACGTATCAGAAAGGAATGTGTCACAATATAATGATGTATTGATATTTTGAGCAAAGCCCTATTTAAAGCATTGTTCCATGTGCCCCTTTTATACTTTGAGCACCTGCCCCTCCAAAGGTCTCTGCACGGCCCTGCTCCCTACATCTGTCGGTCATGTCATACTGGCTTTACGCGATTAGGAGGGCACTCCTGTCGGTATAACTGTTCAGTATGCATTGATGCGGACTGCCCATATCAGCCCCTGCAGCTCATAAAGTGTTATGACTGTAACGGTACATGTGGTTCAGCTTACTGTTATGAAAAACACAAGTTGGCCTTAAGCCATCCTGTGGCATGTAATTTTGCCAGCTGGTGTGACATCAATAAAAGATGTCCATTATGCCATGTCAATTATAATCTAAAAATTAATAACCCCGAACCATACAAATGTAGCAGAAAACGTTGTCCAATATGTAAAGGGCTTTTGGATGACGTTGGTGTATTTGAAAAGTTCCACAAATGTTATATTCAATCTTTGAATGAAGAGAAGTCATCAGAAAAAAATTTCTTTCATGACTTTGAAACCCGACAGAATGACTCAACAGGTTTACACATACCTGTATTTGTGTCTAGCATGACCTTCGAGGGACAGGATTGTGCCATGCTCTTTTTAAAGCACTTTCGGAAAAACTAATATAGAAAGTACACTTTCATAGCTCATAATTCAAGAGGTTATGACTCCTACCTTCTTTTAAACCCCTTGGTTGCGCAAGGCGTAACTCTCACTCTTATAACACAAGGAAGTAAGGTGTTGTGTTTTACCAATCATGCATTTGATCAACGATATATTGACAGTCTTAGCTTTCTTCCCATGAAACTCTTTCAAATGCCCGATGCTCTCGGCTTTGAAACAGCTGTAAAAGGTTGGTTTCCGCATTTTTTCAGCTCTGAGGAGAATCTCAATTACATCGGCCCTTACCCCAGTCCTGAAATGTATGGGGCTGATCAAATGACAGTCAGAGAGAGAAGTTTATGACCATGGTATGAGACAGTCCGTCGTGAGACCTTTGATTTTCATAAAGAGATGGAAATGTATTGTGACAATGATGTGGCTATCTTGCATGAAGGTTGTCTCAAGTTCAGAGAGGAAGTAATCAATGACGCTGGCGTTGATCCCTTGAGTTGTATAACTATTGCATTGACTTGCATGAAAACCTATGGTACTCATTTTATGACAGAGGAATCTATAGCCATTCTCTCACCTGACAACTATAGAAGGCAGTACAAATCATATTCTAGTGGTTCCATCCAATGGTTGGAGTACCTGGCTGAGACAAAAAACATCTTTATTCAGCATGCCTTGAAGGGGGGTGAAAAAAAGTTTGGACCTTATCATGTAGACGATTATGCATGTTTCCTCCGTCATCAACGGTGTTTAGACAGCTTTTGAGTACAACGGATGTTTCTTTCACGACGTACATCCTGCTTTTTGCCACAGGAAATGTGTGCTTTAACCCAAAAGAGCTTTGGTGACATGTATCTAGAGTTCCAAGACAAACAGAAATCCTTACAGGTTGATTATGGTCTGAAAGTGGTGGTTTTGTGGGAGCACGAGTGGGCTCACTTGAAAAGATCAGACCCTCAGGTTCAAGCTTTTATGGATAATTTTGGCATGCCAGAACTCCTGGAACCCAGAGATGCATTATTTGGTGGTCGCACCAATGCTTTGACTTGAAGGCATTTAGCCCAAGAGGATGAAACAATAGAGTACAGTGACTTTACATCCCTTTATCCTCATGTCATGAGTAAATACCACTTTCCTCTGGGCCATCCTGAAATCATTCATAGTGACTTTGACTTGCCCCAAAACTATTTCAGTCTGATTAAGGCAACAGTTTACCCTCCTCGGAGTTTGTTTCTTCCAGTGTTACCAACCCATGGGCCTAATGGGAAGCTTTTCTTTTCTCTTTGTCGCACATGCAGGAACAACAATTATCAGCAACATCCCTGTGATCATTCTGATGAAGAGAGAGCTCTGACAGGTGTATGGGTTACTGAAGAGTTTAATAAAGCTCTAGAGAAAGATTACATAGTGGCTAAAATCTATGAAGTGTGGAACTTTGCCAGAAAATCTGATACTCTTTTTAAAGAGGATATCAAGACTTTCTTGAGAGGCAAGCAGATGGCTTCGGGTTATCCAGCATCAGCCACCGATCAAGAGAGTACATTCAGGATTATTATGACAAAGAGGGCATATGTTTGGATCCTGAAAAAATTAGAGTAAATAAGGCTAAGAGAAGTGTTTCAAAACTTTTTTTGAACAATTTTTGGGGAAAGTATGCTCAGAGAAGCAATATGCCCGACAACATCCATTGTTAGAGAAGCCCAGCAATTTACAGAGTTCATTTTTTCAAACCGTTTTGAAATTTATCATTTTTGAATCGGGAGGTTGCTCTGGTACAGTGGCGGCTTAAAAAGAATTACCTTAGATGTCCTTGAAATGTCAATGTAATCACTGCAGCTTTCACGACAGCTTACGGCCGTCTTGAATTGTACAATCTTATGGAACATCTACAGAGGAGAGTTCTATACCACGACACAGATTATGTGGTCTATGTGAGCAAGCAGGGTGAATGGAAGCCCCCTCTGAGCAATTATTTGGGAGGTTTAACAAATGAACTTGAAGATGGTGATCATATCACAGAATGGTCATCGTGTGGACCCAAGAGTTATGGGTTTAGGACTAAAAACAATCGCATAGTCTTGAAGGTCAAAGGCATCATGCAAAACTATGAAAACGCCCCAAAGTTAAACCTGGAGTCACTCACACGTTTGGTCGAGGGTTTCATAAAAGACAAAACTAGTGAGGAAATCTTTACCTCCTATAAAAGAATTGTCAGGGATAAAAATGGTTTCCATCTGCGCAATGCGTCACTCATCAAAACGTTCAGGGTGGTGTATGATGAGAGTACTTTTAGCAGACGGTACCACATTACCATTTGGCTTCTGATTAGATAAGATGGAGTTTGTAGAAGGTTTTGATTCAAGATTGCATTTACCTTTCTCAGCTCTGGTCGTTGGACCATCCAGCAGTGAAAAAACTTGTTTTGTAAAAAATGTTTTAGAAAATTCTGAACATGTATTAACTCAGAACTTTGATAATATAGTGTGGTGTTACAGTTGCTATCAACCGATGTATGATGAAATGTTGAAGAAAATAAAAATAAACTTTGTTGAAGGAATCCCTGAATCATTGAATGATGATCATCTCTTTCCTCCTAACAGAAATAATCTTTTAGTTTTGGATGATATGCTGTTTGCAGGTAGAGAACATCCTGAAATTGCCAGAGCTTTTACTCAATATACTCAATAATCACCATCGAAACTTATCTGTGCTCTATTTGGTACAAAATGTGTTTCACCAGAGCAAAAATAGCTGTACCATTAGCCTGAACTCCAATTACATGGTTTTGTTTAAAAATCCTAGAGACAAACTGCAGATTACCACCCTTGCCCAACAAATGTACCCGGGCAGGAGGTCGTTTTTCACAAAAAGTTACGAAGACCCAGCAAAAGAAGCATTTTCCTATTTACTGGTAGACCTTAAAGCTTCTAGACCAGAACATTTAAGACTCAGAACAGGTTTGTTCCCATGGGAGTGGCCAACAGTGTACGTGCCAAAGAAAAAGTAAATATGTCTGCACGTTTAAAAAGACATTTGCCCTTCTTGAGAACCCTAGTCGTAGCCAGCCCTAAAGAACGTAAGTTTGCCTTGGGCCATTGTTCTTCAGATCTTATTTTGGCCCTCTGCGAGATTGCTTTGAATGTTCTCAAAGGGCGCATCCCACTCAGTCAGGGACAATTAAAAAAATTAAAGAGGCAAAAGGCAGTCATCAAACTATTTGCCGATAAAAGGACCAGTATTAAAAAAAAGAGGCGTGCCATACAGCAGACGGGCGGTTTCCACCTACCCCTACTAAGCGTAGCCCTCCCTTTCCTCAGTAACCTAATCGCCCCAGGAGTGGGAGCTAATGTCTAACAAAATGTATTTAGTGCCTCAACAACAGTTGGATAAACTTAAGCAACAAGGTCCTGAAACTATTAGACAAACGGCTGAAATGGATCTGGATACGGATATGAAGGATTTATTGAACATGAAAGGAATTAACCCTTATGACAAGGCAAAGAAATACTCTCAACTCTTACAAAGGTATGTGTCTTTGTTGAAACAAGATGAAAATAACAGGGGACACTTGACCCTCACCCTACCAGAAACAGAGTCTACAGAACTTTTTGTTCCAGGGAGCTTACAGGATCACACCATAGATGAGGATGCTGTTATGAGGGACATGCTCAAGCATACTCCAGCACTTAGCCGAAAAAATTTTGTATACATTATGAATAAAATAAAGGGATCAAAAAGAAGAGCTGGCTGGAATGACAAGGGTGAATTCATCAGTAATGGTAAAATTTTAAGAGGCTCTAATATGATAGATTTGATCAAAAATGTAACTGCCTCACACAAGACATCCGAAGACAGTAGACCTCTAGGATGGACCCATTTTCTTGAAACCATGGCTGACCTCAATTTACCTCTGGCAGGTGTGGCTAATTATAAAATTCGTTAACAGATACAAAATTTTAAATCAGTTCCCTCCAAAAGACACTCATTTGAAAGGAAGAATACAGAAGACTGGTTACATTTTTCTCAATAAATACACAATCGATTATTGTAGTGTAATGAGGTTTTTATTTCAATAAAAATACATTTGACAAAAATTTTTTAACATTTATGGTCTTTAAACATTTGTCTTGAACATGCACACTGAGTATAAGGTTTTAAAGGGAGTACATTTAAACAGATATTTTCTAACAAAACAATCTACCATGACATCATTACTTCTTAAGTCATCACTATATTGTGATATAACATCTTCATATGAAAGCCCTCTGGCTCTTTGACAGAGATAGAAAATACAATGATGACCACAGGTTGTATAAAATTCAGCCTGTACTTGTTTAGTGCTGTAATATATCTTGAATCCATTTCTGATTAAAAATTGCTTTATAGATTTGGGAAAATTAGAAAATCCTGGTGGAAACCCGTAGGAATCGAAAAAAGCTGTGATTTTTCTGCCTTCTTCCTCTTCTAAAGTCACGGCGAGTCAGTGTTCCCCAGGCATGTATTTTGGATGGGTATTAACAATGAACATAGCGGGTCTATTACTACAAGTATCCGTAGGTAATTCGTCACAAGCCCATACTCCGCGGAACTGCTTTCCGACCATTCGTTGCATAAAACTCTCAATCTCTTGGGTGTTCATCTTTGTTTTAATTAATAATAATCCACCAAGACTTGTCTTCGGGAGTTTACTTCCAAGATGGAATCGGAGCATGCATACACGATCATAGTATAGCTGTCCGGTCTAAGGGTTCCCGGAAGCGCATTTCCAGTTGCAGGCTGCCTGTGGAGACCGGTGAAAGGTTTCCTGTGTTGTCATCATCCAGGGAAAAGTTGAAAGCGAAGAGGGCATAGCCAGCTGCGTAATCTTTTCTCTCAACGAACAAGGCCAGATCTTTTGAATGTCCCCCATAGCCAGGTATAGATTATAAAATTCTCTAACGCATAGACCGTTATTGAAATTTGGTTGGAAGGCCTTAGCGGGAATTTGACGTCCGTCCTGACAGAGGGCTACATACTCTGCATTGAAATGGTGGAAATTGAAGGGGTTTTTATCAAAACAGCCGGTGCAGGCTTTGTGATCATCCAGTCCGATAACAATGTAGTGGGGTAGCGATCCCAATAACAGGTTGTCCTGACTGGAAATTCTAGAGCCTCTGGGTATGCTGAATGTTTTCATGGTAATTCTTTGAACTGGGTAAAGGGAATTTCCTTTCATTAAGGCCTGAGAATGGCCTAAACAGCCGGAGATATAGAAACTTTTTTCACAGAGAGGCACTCAGCACTTTTAAACAAAAATCTCCATCGGCTGCAGCCATCAGACAAAATTCATCTTTTGCTCTTGATAACTTGATTCTTAAATCAACTGCATTTAGGAGTAAACGCTCTTGAAAAAAAATCTCATGATGTATTGCTCCCAAAATTTCCACCCTTTGGGAATTTCTAGTGTAGCCAGATTGAGCTATAAGCCCTCTATTTGCAAACGGTGGAACGGCTGCGGGGTCGATGGACTCCATACCGCCTCCTGTATCTTTGTAAAACAAGCCAGCTGCAAATTGCTTATTTAGTGTGTCTACAGAGTAATTTAGTAAACATTCCATTATTGCCCTGTTGGGGTAGGCAGAGCTGCTTTGACTGATGAGTCGATCTCCTAATGTCACGTCCACTTGTGAAAAGATGGTGGCCAGAGGATTATTAATGAGAGCCACCTTGGCATCAGCTGGAATATTACCGCCATCTTTCTTGGTCACTTTGATGCTGACGTTTAGCAGAGTGTTATTCAGGTCCAAGTATTGCTCACCGTGACTGGGGATAAAAAATTCTATAGGGCTGTTCTCTGTAAGGGCTGAGATCGGCATGATCTCAACATAATTTGCAATATCTATAGAAAATTGAGTCATGGGGGCTGAAAAAAGGTCGAGCTCTGTTTTTATTATTTCAGCTGACATTCGATGTAAAAGAGCCATTTTTAGAAAATACTTTCACGTATTCCTTTTGCAGACCTCCTACCTTTGTGCCGCTTCTGACTTACTGATTTTATTTTAACCTCTGACCTTGGCTTTTTAGGGGGAGGCATCCGCACACCAGGGGGTCTCTTTAGTTCTGCGAACCAGCATCATGAGTCCACCGGATCCTCTTTGTTGTTCAGGATCTGATGCTGTACGTTTACTCATAACATTCGTTAGGACCTCGCCCACAATATTTTTCTTTGCATGTTTCAGATGTGGCTTAGCTATACTAAAGCCTCTCTTCATTAGTGGTAAAACCATTCTAAACACATTACGAAATATACTGCCAACCCCTGAACCATACAGAGTAGGGGTGCCATAATAACCAGGGAGTCCTTTCCCTACTTGATCAACGTAATAAGATATGTACCGGTTAGGATCAAGTTGCGGATTGTGTAACATCTTTAAATATGTAAAGAAGATTGGACCGGTCGAAAGTGGAGTTTAACAATCACTTTACCCCAATCGAACACTATATTTTTATTCTGATCTTTCTTAATCTCAATCTGTATGTTTTCAATATACTTCTTGGTTACCGGTACATAGTGTGGCCGCGCATAATTAATTGTGATAATATCTCCATCTGTTCCCTCTATATGAACTGTCCGTAGGAGTGGCACAAAACTGTCTCCAACCCTTTGAAAAGATATAATATCCGTATACACAAACATGTTATAAAATCCTGCGTGTATGTCTACAGACAACGGGCTCAAATTATCTTTTGTTTCCAGCCATCTGTCAGAACGCATCCCTAATATGTAAGCTAAACTGCCTCGAGTCTTAATAGCTGACTGGCTTTCATCACTCACAATTTTTAGTCGCTCTTGAATATTGTCATAACATAAAAACTCATTCTTAATCTTCTCATTTAAGGCCTGGTTCAGCCCATAGACAACCGCTTCTATGTTTTTATAGTATCCGGTTTTGAGGCTGATAGCTTCAGGTGGTTTAGAGTCTATTTTGTAGGAAAACTCAAAATCATTTTTCAGGATATTTTTCCAGCTATGTGGGTATATAATCTCTAGGAGACCTACCTCCCAACTCCCCTGTAACTCTATCGGTTTGACAAAATTTGTTGTGAAATTAGAACTTTTGTTGTTTTGATATATTTCGGCTGAGGCATTGCTGGGTAGTCAGATGAAAACCTGAGGTTTCCATGATTGTTGAAATCACTTGTGAACAACACACCCTAGCGGTAGTTATTTTATCCTGTTGCATCCAATGCTTCCGACTCTAGGACCCAGCTGTTGAACTTTTCCCACCTGACAAATACGTGTTTCTCCTTTTACTTCTTTCTTTTCAAAAACTCATCTACGTGAAAAACTTTGTCTTTAGTTATCTTCACTTTTTGAAGCTCTTGTTCATAAAAGGTACCCTCGATAGACTCCCCATCATAATCGCTTAGCTTATAAACAGGCGGTATACGCGGTACGCATTCCGTCACTGTAAATAATTTGTCAGAGTAACCTTGTTCATATTTCTTATCAAAAACACCTCGCAACTTTGAGACACGAACAATATCGCCTTTTTTTGAATTTAAAAGCCATGGCTTTATTTTTATGAAGGGGAATCCAACCGTAAAGATTTTTAAAGACTTCAAGTGTGTTCTCGGATGTTACTTGTGACGGTGTCATACGTATGCTCTTGTGATAGCTGTTGTTATAACTTTTTACCAGGTCTTGAATCACGTCGACATAAAGCCGTGTGTTATGAGCTGTAAAATATTGCCACATCCTTTCTTTCAAAGTCCTGTTATAACGTTCAATAACGGAAGCTTTTAAATCTGAACCCGTAGCAAAATGGATAATATTGTGCTCGTTCATTAATTTTTTAAATGTATGATTAAAGAACTCCTTTCCAGAGTCCGTTTGGACTTTCTTGGGAAGTCCACTCTCTTTCAAAATAGATGCAAAAGCCCTAGTCACTTCCGCCCCGCTCTTATTTTTTAACACTCTCACAAAAGCTAATTTTGAGAAAATGTCTATTACCATTAACATGTAGCGATTTCCATCATTTTTATCAGCAAAAGCTTGCATATCACACAGGTCAGCCTGGAATTGGGATAAACGATGAGTGGTAAACACCCTATTTCGCGGAAAGGTTTTTCTCACTGGCTTATGGAGAGTATAAGTGTCCTGGCCAGACAGCCAATCAGTTACAGGTCCGTCACTTATACTACTTCCTGTTTCTTGCGCAATAGCTCTCTGAAGTCGCTCCTTTCTTCCAACAGACCCCAGGTGAGAGGGATTAAAATATATATTTTTCATTAGATGCTCCATCCTCCTAATTCTCTTTATTATGGTTATTCCAAAAGTATGCATCAGACACTTAAAGAAAAGGTTGAGGATAATTTATTTACAATATCAATCAAGTGTTTAAAATCAATTTACATGCTTACAATATCAATCAAGAGTTTAAAATCAATTTACATGCTTACAATATCAGTCAAGAGTTTAAAATCAGTTTTCTCGGTTACATAATAATTAATGACTTTGAATACTTTGATTACATTTACAGGCTTATGGCTCTGTATTTTTAAAACACACACATCGATTATATATGCATACAAACAAATTAGATGATACACAATACATGTCATCCGTGGTTCAAAGAAAATCCATAAAACTTTAGACAAATATTTTTCTAACGGTCCATCTACATCTATCGATATCAAGGTTAGCCATTTTTGAGTCCTACGACACGATCCAAGATTTCCTCCATTCGTTGCACACATTCATCATTAACAAAAGTTTGGGATGTGTAGAGTGAAGAATCATTTAATTTACTTTCAATAATTTGCATCATAAGATGCAACATTTCTCTAAATAAATGTTTGAGTTGTTCTCTCAAATAACCTACATAAACAGTTACCCATTTGAGCAATTAAGGGTTTCAGGAAACAGATTTTAGACAGTCTGACTGGGAATCAAATCTTCAGGTATTCTGCCAGAAAATAATGACTTTGTTTACCAGGCCCTAGCGGTCTTTGTTCTCGCTCAGCAGAGAATCAGAGATCTTGTTCAGGGTCTTACTGATGGAGGTTGACCTTTTCAGCTCGTTTAGAAAAACCTCTGAAATTCCATGGACTCGAGGTAATTCAACTTTGAGTCCCAAGGATTTCAGGGCTCTGGCCAACACGGGTATGAAACCGTCAGTCCACAGTCGCTTGACGAGAGCGTCAAAATGTTTGATATAATAATACTTGGGACAATCATAGAGGCACTGATGCTGCCTCTGACTTCCATGGCCTGTAAGACAACCGTGGCAGTTTTCTTTTTTGTGCTCCTCAATCACAATCCCTAAAAGTGTTACAATGGAAGCCTTTATGGTGTTCACAAAAATCAGACTCAGTCCACCATCAAAAACGTCCAAATCTGGGGTATAGGAAGGATGGTCAGGTGGCAGTGTAGGAGGCAGCATAACCGGTGAGTAAGAAGGTGGACTGCCGCACGGTTCGTTCACACTTGTGGAACTTATATCCCATTCCTGGTCTCGGGTATCTTCATCAAGCAATGGTGTAAAAGATGTTTTAGGACTGCGCGTAATAGGCAGATAGGAGAGAGGTCTTTTCCGAGGTTTTGATATAATGCGGGGTATAGGTCTCCCGGCAGAGTCCTCTGGCATCAAGGAAGGCATGGTTCTTTGAAACGGTCTACTTTAACCCTATCCTTTTATTGCTGCATAGATCCTTTGACAGAGGGCGTGGCTTTTTAACCAATACTTATAATTCCTGCTTCCACATACATCTTGGTTTTAACTGGATCGTGTTCATAACTATCATCTGCAGCAAGACATCTCCTAAGTTTAACAATGCTCTGCCATTGCTGACTTTATACATATAGTTCATCAATTCTCCGAAACATGTCATTTTCCAGATCACACCAGACGCTAACAGGTATCCTTACCTCTGACATTTTACTAATCTTTCCATTGCTTATGTTCCTTGTGAGGGAAGAAAGCTCAACAAAACCGAATGGAAGTCCATTTTTCCTTCTGATTTTTATTGTGTGCTGCATTGTCTCTGTGGAGCTAGGTACACCTTCCCAATCGATCTCCAAACCAGTGTCGATAGTGTAACCTCTCATGCTTGGCTTCATTTCAGGACACACCACATGTCGTAATACTTCCCAATCAGTGATTTGGTACTCCACATCACAGGTTGCGTTTGTATATTCAGCTCCCATGGCTAAAATGTACAACTTCACTTTAGAAGCCGGGTAATCAAACGCAAAGTCGACCATTTTTCCATCAGCCATGTCATGCTGATCCATCAGCTGCTGAAACGGAGATATTTTAGTTCTATACACATTAAGAAAACGCTTCTTTGGTGCATCGTATATTTCTGGAACACAACTTTTTTTTCGCTCCTCCGTTCTGCGGCCTATTTCGTAAGTCTGGGTTGTCACAGGTGTATCACTAAGCACAGAAGCCATCTTGATTCTTATACTGAGTAAAAAACAAATTCAACTGCAAAACAGAAGTCTAGCTCTTATTTATTTGTAACTCTCAGAGAATGAACCAACGGTAACACCTGCTCAACCCCCCTTGCATCTCAAGAAACACCCTCTCCTCCCAGAGAAGGAAGCCCCTGAAAAACAACTGTCCAAATATTACCACCCCGGACCGGTCATACAATATTTTACTCATAACTCTTTTTGAACCCCCCTATCATACCACAGAATCACCTGCTCTACCCATCCCTACCTAAATGGACATGAACCACCGGAAAAAACAAATGTTAACAACCCGGACATAAAATTAACAACCATTAAAAAATATTTTTTCATATTCCTTTTGACCTGCCCCTCTCATCCCACAGAATCACCTGCTCTACCCCTCCCTCCATAACTGGACATGTACCCCCAGAAAAACAACTACTACCATCCGGTCATAAATCATAAAATCATTTTCATATTCTCACAAATATGCAGCTTCCAAAAGGTCAAAGGTCAAAGCAATAAATCACTCGGACCTTTGGGTGATGTATACTTTATCTCTCTCGCACTGAAAAGACAATGTAGGAAAGCAGAACGTAAGTGGAGGAAAACTAAACTTCAAATCCACTATGACATCTATAAACAAAGCCTTGGTAGCTTCAACAATGAGTTACGCCGGGCCAGACAGCAACATTTATTGGGAATGATCAACAAGAATATCAACAATACCCGCACTCTATTTGCCATGGTCGACAAGCTTACAAACCCCCTAAAGCAGATAACATCAGAACTCATGTCCACTGTGATATGTAATGAATTTGCGTGTTTCTTTAGTGAAAAAATTAAAAGTATTAGATGGACCATCAGAACTACACAGTCTAACAAGAACACTGTATCGTCACTACGACCACCAAGACATAACTTGGTTATTATGTCGCAATTTAATACAATTGATCAAAAATCCCTAGAAGAAACAATTCGACATCTTAAAGCTTCCACGTGTTGTCTCGACAAACTGCCATCAGACTTTTTTAAAACAATTTTTAACTCTATAACAATGGACCTACAGCAAATCGTTAATAGCATTTTCCCAACGTCTTTAAAAACAGCTGCCATTAAGCCCCAATTAAAAAAGAGAACACTGGATGCATCTATATTGAACAACTATAGACCTGTATCAAACCTCCCTTTTATAGCCAAGATCATTGAAAAGGTTGTCTTCAATCAACGCAATTTTGTGAACTCAAGCGGTCTCTTAGACAAATTTCAGTCAGGTTTCCGACCTCACCACAGTACTGAAACGGCCCTGGATAAAATTTTAAAAGATATAAGGCTGAATACTGATTCTGATAAAATAACAGTTCTGGTTCTATTAGATCTCTGTGCAGCATTTGACACTGTAGATCATAGAACACTTATAGATAGGCTGGAAAATTGGGTAGGACTCTCCGGGACAGTCCTTGATTGGTTCAGATCTTATCTAGATGGCCGGAGTTACTTTGTCACCATTGGTAATCATGAATCTGATAGGGTGGCTATGACATGCGGAATTCCCCAGGGATCAGTTCTCGGACCGCTTCTGTTCAATCTCTATATGATACCTCTGGGCCAAATTCTACAGAACAACAACATTAACTACCATATTTATGCCGCTGATACTCAAGTATATATTGCTCTCGAACCATATGACAACAGCTCAATATACTCACTGTGTCACTGCATAGAGCACATAAATACCTGGGTGAACCAAAATTATCTACAATTAAACCAAGATAAAACCTATGAATGTTTTTGGCAACAAAAATAAAAGAACTAGTATTAGTAAAGAGCTAGATTCTCGAGCCCTAAAAACCAGGGACAAAGTGCATAATCTTGGTATTCAGATAGACTCAGACCTCACATTTAACATTCATTTCAAAGCGGTCACCAAAACAGCATTCTATCATCTTAAAAATATAGCCAGAATCAAGGGCTTGGTGTTCCAAAAAGACCAAGAGAAGCGCATCCATGTTTTTATCTCTAGTAGGGTTGACTACTGTAATGGCCTCTTAACTGGACTCCCCCAAAAGACTGTAAAACAGCTGCAGCTCATTCAGAATGCTGCTGTGGGGTGATCTGAAGAGGGCTGTGCACAGGAGATGTCCTCGCAATCTGACAGATTTGGAGCGCTTTTGCAAAGAAGAATGGGCAAATATTGCCACGTCAAGATGTGCCATGCTAATAGACTCCTACCCAAAAAGACTGAGTGCTGTAATGAAATCAAAAGGTGCTTCAACAAAGTATTAGTTTAAGGGTATGCAACCAGGTTATTGTGAGATTTTTATTTTTAATTTTTCCCCCTCGAAGATTTCAGTTTGTTTTTCAATTGAATTGTTCACATTATTGGTCACATTAAAAGTGGAAAAAGTTCTGACATGATTTATCTGTCTCATTCTTTTACATCACAAAAACCTGGCATTTTAACAGGGGTGTGTAGACTTTTTAGATCCACTGTAGCCTCCTATGTTTTTATCCTATTCTTATTCTATTTCTATTTTCTTATTCTATGTTTTATTATTATGATGCTGTTTTGATGTTTTCATCTGAGTATTTGTTTTTATGCTATTGTATTTTTTATATGTTTTCTTTTTCTTTGTAAAGCACATTCTTCTTCACACGCTTCTATATATGTATTATGCTATATAAATAAACTTGCTTGTGATTGAATATAGGCATGAGAAACTTAACACAACACATTAAGTGCTGACTAACTCTGAACAAAGGACAATAGATTGGATGTGGTGCTGGGCCCGTTATTGATGAGCCCCCCACACCCTACCCACACACCCTGTCCATACCTCCTGATAGGAGTTTTCCATGTAACTGTCACAGACTCTGTGAATAGACCCATGGACCGTAGGTTGGAACATACCATTGTGAGAAATCCTGTCTTTACCTGATGATACACATGTATTTTAGTGCTATTGTCTTGTTAGAGGAGTGGTACTTCGTTATCTTGTGCTATATGAGGTACCGTATCACAAGCAGTTAGTATCCACTATTGAGGGGCCGCACACAACCTGATAAGCGTGTGGAGCCAGGAACTCAAAAGGGGACACTACCAGGCCATCTAAGGTTAGGATATAGAATACACGTATGTAATTGGAAGACAGCCAGATATTGGAGGGGATGTGCTGGAGGATAATGGAATGTGTAATGGTTGGCTATGACCACTGACCGCCTCCTATGTGTCCTGGCATAAAAGACTGTGCTAACTTTGTAATTATTGGAGAACATGTAAGAACAGTGGAAGATCAACATCTTGGACTCATGCTAAATAAAGGTTCTCCCCTGACTACCGGCTGCATTAATTTTGTTCATGGATCAAAAATTGACAGAATCTAACACTTGCTTGCTTGTTAAGAAGGTGAGGAGATGCTGTGTGTTGTATGGCCCTATAAGGGGGATATGCGTTACCACACCATTCTCTGACAAAGCAGCACACATGGTGATGTTTCCTCCCCGTTGGCCTGGCACATCCACAGTAGCTCTGTGTCCAATGATATTTGGACACATGCCTTCTGATTTTGGTCAGGTTGAAGCCAGCTTCATCCAGGTATACGAAGTTGTGAGGTGGTTCACTTGATTCCAGTTCCATTATACATTATATCCCAGAAGATGCAAACTTATGAAGATGCAAATGTCCCAGAAGATGCAAATGTATTTTCATTTTGGACAACATAAAGTTACGTCAAATATACACATATTGCATTTTCTTTTCTACAGCCAAAGCAAATGTATATTGCTCACAATTACTGTAAAGTAATTTCTGTACCCACATATTTTACCTGTACATACGGTACCGTAGCTCCTTCACTCCATCACCATTCCTTTCAAATGGTACATGCCACAACTGTTTCATGCCCATATGGGTTCTTTTCAGCACCCTGTCGATGGTTGAGATGCTAACAGGTTGGATGTTTACAAAGACATTGTTGTCTTCTATGTCACTCTGAATCTCCTTTAGTCTAATGGCATTATTTTCTCTGACGATGGTGCAAATAGCCTCCGGCTGTTGAGGTGTGAAAAGGGGCCCTCTCCCACCCCTGTGAGGTAGTCTTGCAGTCCTATGTGGGAAAATACAGTGATGCCAAACACAAGATTGAGGAAGATTTCAATGTAAAAAAGTATGGACTATTACAGTGCAGTGCACATTGTTAGATAACAAACTTGTTCTGTCAGCGAAACATTTGAATGATTGAGGACACGGTTGTTTTCCCAACATTCGACTGCACCCTTCAACTA
>JACXGI010016309.1:0-16093 GCA_016801175.1 Esox masquinongy | reverse complement strand
TGACCGGGTTGTCTGGGCAGCCGACAGTCTATGATTCTCTGTGCCTCTTGGAGCCATCTGAGTGCAACCTTGCATTTTTAGACTACACCATAGTGGCGACTATTCCTTGTATGTACATTCTGCAAATGCTAATTCCGTCATCTGTACTGTTGGAAGAGAATATAAGCTTGAAACTTGAAATGCACAATCAGAACAATCTCTCATGACGTTACTCTGCTAGTCTCTGTACTCATTCTCTGTTGATGTTGTGACGGTTGTTCCCGTGGATCCACGTAATTAAACTTGAAATAATCAACTGTTATACCAGACTCTGAGAAGTCTTTATTTTAATAAATCGCGAACATTTTCCATCTTCCACACTCTCCCTGCTGTGCCTCAACTACTCCCTATGCAACTGGATACTGGACGTCCTACCAGAGCGACCATGAAGAGTCCGCATCAGTATCAGCTACTCCAGTACCATCATGCTGAGCAAAGGTGCACCCCAGGGCTGTGTGCTAAGTCCTCTACTATTCAGGCTGCTGACTCACGAGGTGCAGTACGAACATCATCATATTTGCTATTGACACGACAGTGGTCGACCTCATCAACAACAATGATTAAACCATGTACCATGAGGAAGTGGAACTACTTGTAGAGTGCTGTAATCTGTCTGTGAACGTAGACGAAACCGAGGAGTTGATTGTCAACTTCAGGAAGGTGAGACCTGACTACACCCCCAAACAGATCAGCAGCTCCACAGTGGATAGAGTGAGCAGCTCCAAGTTCTTGAGGACAATAACGACATATAGGTGTCTGTCCTCCAAATGAAGGTGAGGGCGTTGGAACACAGGGAGTCACAGTCACATCCTTTTCTTTCCATATCGAAAATGATCTGAGTAGTATTAGCCAGTCCAAGGTGGTTCAGGGTGGGGGGATGGTACTGCAAGTATTTCAGGTACTAGGAACAATTTTAGAGAAAAAAAATATAATTTAAATGTCAACATAAAACATTAAAGGACCCAGAACCCAAAACACCTGAAAATCGTACATGGCATATTGTAAAAATGTGGTCAATGCGTACTGTAGTTTGAAAGCTAGGTATGGAAAGTTTCCACATTTTCCCCACAGTCACACATTTGGGGATGATCAATTCACATTTTTTTTAACACCTGCTGTCTCTGAACTTCTATTTTAACGGTGAAATTCTATGATGAAACAGAATGCAAATTCAATAAATTATTTTTAAGAACATAAAGTGTAAATATTTTAATATCCAACGTGCATTACAAATAAAAACAAAAACTGAATTAAAATGAAATCTTCATGACAGATATAATGCTTCATTGAAATGGTAAAATAAAATTAGTAACTGCTTGAAGAGAAAAATATAGCTGCAGTATGTATGGAAATAAGATGCCCAGCAAGGTGTCAACTTAATAGTTTTCAATGATTTCAATATATTAAATGTTGTATTTCATGTAATACGATTCATTTACATTTTACTTTTCATTGTGGTTTAATGTCCTTATTCTGAAACCTAAATAGTTCAGGAGGTGTTTCTCAAATTCTGAGGGTATTAATGAGGAACAGGAATGCGCCATCAGTACGGACTACAGACTGGAGACATGCTGAAGTTGATCCTGTTGAATGCTCTTGCAACCCTGGGTGAAAAGACTAACTCTTTGACTACATTTTAGTCTTTCTCCCTCTGAACTAGCTAATGCCCTAAACAAACTCTCTTTATTTTCTATCTTTTTTTCTTTTACACAATCTTTTTTTCTACATTAGACTTTTATATTTCCTATTTTATTTCTTTTATTTCTTACAAAGAAAAAAATCCAAGCCCGGCTGAAGTTTGCAAAAACAAACATCAAGTCCCCCAAAAGCATGTGGGAAAATGTGTTATGGTCAGATGAAACCAAGGTTGAACTTTTTGGCCATAATTCCAAAAGGTATGTTTGGCGCAAAAACAACACTGCAAATCACCCAAAGAACACCATACCCACAGTGAAGCATGGTGGTGGCAGCATCTTGCTTTGGGGCTGTTTTTCTTCAGCTGGAACCGGGGCCTTAGTCAGGGTGGAGGGAATTATGAACAGTTCCAAATACCAGGCAATTTTGGCACAAAACCTTCAGGCGTCCATTAGAAAGCTGAAGATGAAGAGGAAGTTCACCTTTCAGCATGACAACGACCCAAAGCACACATCCAAATCCACAAAAGCATGGCTTCACCAGAAAAAGATTGACGTTTTGGAATGGCCCAGCCAGAGCCCAGACCTGAATCCAATTGAACAGCTGTGGGGTGATCTGAAGAGGGCTGTGCACAGGAGATGTCCTTGCAATCTGACAGATTTGGAGCGCTTTTGCAAAGAAGAGTGGGCAAATATTGCCACGTCAAGATGTGCCATGCTAATAGATTCCTAACCAAAAAGAGTGCTGTAATAAAATCAAAAGGTGCTTCAACAAAGTATTAGTTTAAGGGTGTGCACACTTATGCAACCAGGTTATTGTGAGATTTATATTTTTTATTTTTCCCCCTCAAAGATTTCAGTTTGTTTTTCAATTGAATTGTTCACGTTATGGGTCACATTAAAGGTGGAAAAAGTTCTGACATGTTTTATCTTTGTCTCATTCTTTAACATCACAAGAACCTGGCATTTTAACAGGGGTGTGTAGACTTTTTATATCCACTGTAGATGGGGAGGCAATAGGTCTTGGAGACTTAGTGGGCTGTTTAAGGTTTAGGTTTTTGAAAGCTTAGAAATGTCAAAATATGTCCTTTCTTTTACTGTTCTTCATTGTGAAGATGTTTCCGACATTTTGGAGGTTATGCTTCACACACTCATCCCTGTGGATGTATAGAACAGCAACGCTGTTGAGGCTCTAGGTGTCAGCTGTAGTTCTAAGATAGTTCTTGAAGCGGCACAACCTGGAGAAAGATCTCTTCACAAGAACCTGGCATTTTAACAGGGGTGTGTAAACCTTTATATCCACTGCATATGCATATTGCACTAAGGTTTCTGTAATATAGTTTTTTTGTTTAATATTCTTATTTATATTGTATTTATAATTTGTTTTAGGTCACTTGTTTCTTTAATACTGTTTTTTATTCTGTGGTGGGCTTTTGTTTCTAAAATAAAGAAAATCTCAAAGACAAAGCTATGCAGTTTCTGAGTGAGTGTATGAACACAATGATCATTGGTGGAATTGGCTGCGATGCAAGGGGCACCAGCTAAAATCTTGCCTAGGGCACCAAATTGGTCTTTGCATTCAAGATGAAAACATTAAACAAGGCAATGTAAAGTTATTACAAGATAATATTTAATGAACAAAGCATTACTCCAAAAATGAATCAAAGAAGTAGGCATGACTTAAAAATGAAAACTGAAAGTCTAAGGAAGATAGATAAAGATAGAGAGGGAGAGAGACTTATTTTATCCAAAGTCAAGCGCTGCACATAATTCAGCCGGAAGAAATACAAATGACCCCAAAAATTATACATCCTTACACAGCAAAGGGACTAGAATCACACAGGCTTCACCAAGAGACCCAACATAGTGTGTGGTCCAAACAATCACTTTCTATTCTGTCATGTACAGTCAGTGGCTCTCAAAATGATTGACCCTCCTTGGAGTTAGGAGTTGATGCCACTGATCAACACACAAAAAGTCCAGGTCAAAGTGAAAAATAAAATCTACAAACAGTTTTAAACTGATTACAAATACAAGACAGAAAATAATTGCAATCTCCTATGGGGACCGTGGAATGTTCTTTTTTATCTAGGAGTGTAGATGAACTTTACCATTGCAAATAGAAATGTTATAACATTCATTTTGTCATCTTTTCTGATTGTCTCCCAACATTTTTGACATGGTACAATTCGCTCTCTCTTGTTTAGTAAGGAAGAAGTCTTGGCCTGTGTCAGACAGAATGGGTCATAGAGCCAGAGCCTCTCCTGTTTCCTTGATGAAAAGCTTGATTTGCTGTACGCCCTGTTGGACGGGACACTGGTCAATCACAGGGTCTGTTGCTTTGGCCATGGACGAATTGAGGACTCATACTGCTACTCTACTTACATTTCACAGCAGTTGAATCTGGCAGCTCTTTTTCATCACTTCTGGTGCTGGTATTTTGGTTCTGCCCGTTTGATCCAGCAGTCATGTCCTTCCTAGCCAGTGGTAGCCTGTCCTCTGTGTTGAAGGTCGCCTGTCTATCTGTTTGCCGTGGAGACCTGCTCCAGCGGTGGTACCTGGTGGGCCGGTGGGGTCCAGACCGCCATGGTCTGTGCCGAAGGTGGAGCTCTTTCTGGGTTCCAGGTGAGCATTGACCCCAGCACACCATCTGGGGAAAACAGAGTCTTTGACTACGCTAGAGATTTAGTATTCGGACCGTGACACGTTTTCTGACTGATGTTTTCATCACATTAGTTAAAACTGTCAAGAAATAACAATAAGTTGTTATAAAAATCTCTGACAAGCTTTATCTTCAAATGATTTTCCTTCATTAGAGATTGGTTTTCAAGCCTTAGTACAATGCACTTTAGACCAAATCTTCCCCAGCTCCCACTGAGGAAGCACTGAGTAGAATGCTCAGTTGCACATCAGCCCCAAAACAAATGCTCAAAACATTATTATGTGGATATGTGCAAACAATGAACATGCAAACCGCTACGCAATGGAGAGACAGCATGAATTTGCTTGTCAACAGGAAAACATCACTGGAAAAAGCTATTTCAAATGTTTTGTTTTTGTTGGCATAATACTGTTTGTTGGCATAGTATAAGCTGGATAAACGTGTTCGCAATATCCAGAACGTGGTTGTGTTAACCCGTGGGATTTGTTCTAACCACATGGTGGTGCATTGAGCCATGCCACCACCAGGCAAACAAAAAGTGAAAGAGCACATTTTTTTGCTGCCTGATATTAGTTCACTAAATTCACTCTTAATGCTGGAATGTGGTTGAAGAGACAAATACAGAGGAAGTTAATAGTTCCGGGAATTTTTCCACAAAATAAAAATTCATTCATTCTAGATTTTGTTGTGGAGATGTACTGTACTTCACACTATCATTCAAAAGCTTGGGGTCATTTAGAAATGTCCTTGTTTTCAAAATAATTTTGTGTCCATTAAAATAACATAAAATTAATCTGAAATACAGTGTAGACATTGTTAATGTTGTAAATAACTATTGTAGCTGGAAACAACCATCAGTCCTGTGTGTACAGTACCAATGGCATGTTGCATTTGCTAAGTTTATAATTTTAAAAGGCTAATTGATTATTAGAAAACCCTTTTACAATTATGTTAGTTGAGAATTATTGTGCTGATTAAAGAAGCAATAAAACTGGCCTTGTTTAAACTAGTTGAATATCTGGAGCTTCAGCAACAGACAAATCTAAATTTCAGGTGTTTGGGTCACAAAGAAGATCAACTGTGAGATGCAGACCAAATGAAAAGATGCTGCAGGTGTGCTTGATGTCATCTGTCAAGCAGGGTGGAGGCAATGTGATGGTTTTGGAGTGCTTTGGTGGAGGTGAGGTGGGAGATTTGTACAGGATATGAAGTGTTATTATTTGGGTAAATGTAGACTCAGCGTTCACACACAGACAACAGATTACAAATGTCACATCCATGAGAGTTGGAGGGTGCAGTAGGGTTAACTGCTGATTGAAGGTCTGCCATCTCTTCCGTGGTCAAGGGACTTTCAAATTCAGGCACCACAATCCCTGCATCCAAGTCATGGTCATGCTCAGCCCCCCAATACATCTCTGGCTCTTGCAGACCCTATCAATACATCAGTTAATGCCTCACAGTCTTTCTGGAAACCACAACAATATTCAAATGTAAAACTACTATTGAGCGCTACAACACCTGTGGACAGTCTAAGGGGGCTTAGATGGTATGGTGTTACTACTGCTGTCATGATGTGCGAGAGTGAGGGACCAGACACGGAGATCGGAATGAACAGCCTTTAATCGCAACGAAAAATAACACTCCCGAACTCGAACACGGGGAAAACAAATAACGTTTGGCAATAAACTCAAAGAGTTTATAAACTCAAAGAGTTTATTGTCAAACTCAAAGAAGACTCGACACACACAACTAGTAAACACACGAAAGCATGCACTACAAACACAAGGCAATACTGGACAAAGAGTGGCTGGCAGAGGGGAGCTTTATGCAGCGTGTGATGAGGGAATGTGAAGTAGGTGTGCGTAATGACAGTCCAGTATGCGTTCGTGTGCTGGTGGAAAAAGGACGGTGGCAGCTTGAAAGTCGGCGATGACGATCCCCAGAGTGAGGACGTATCCCTCCGAGGCGGAGCACTTGGTGGATCCGTGACAATTGCTGAGAAGCTTCCAGTAAAACATATTTAAATACATATTAAATTACATTACATTCACAAGAACTAACTAGAATCTGAACATATTAAAAGGATGGAATTTAGTCAATCAAAATTTAAGCATTAAGTGTGGTGTTGTTGTATTGCAAGATCTGTTTGGTTTTGGCAGGGTGGAGTTCCAGTTCCAATGTCATTTAATTCACGTATAACCAATCTTCACTTAACCCAACTGCATGTAAAACATGGTCTTCAGTTTACTTGACTAGCTTGTGGCTAACAATGATGTAGATTAGCTAGCTAGGTATCCAATTTAGGATTACATGACATTAGCTAATTGAATCAGACTAGCTGCATCTGAAGCATTTTGCCTTTGTAGTTTAACTGGGGAAAAATAGCTAGATAAATAACATTGCAGATATCTACTGGCAAATCTTCTGTTATTATTAGAAAATCAAGACTTTAAAATTATTAGTGTGAATTACTGTAGGTAGCTTCTTACCTGAGCTAAAGGTGGTTGCTGAGGGTCGGCCATATTGCAATAAAGGCCAATGTTAGCTTGGTCACATTGTATAGGCCGGCCTTTTAAATTAGCCAATCAATGGCATTGTAACAAAAAGAAGACATGTGATTAAGCAATAAGTTTACCAATCATATCTGAGGTACCACATACTGTTTTGTGAGTGCAAAAACGTGTCCAGCGAGAGCAGGTGGTTTCGAGAAGGCGCAGGTGAATTTTGAGAAGTTGCAGAGAAATTACATGCAACTATGTCTGTGCTCTCACAGTGTTGATACTCTCACATGACATGACTTTCTGCTCTCTCATCTTCCGTCTTTCTCGACTAAATTTTTTCTTGTAGAAGTGGCAGCGGCGTGCACGCCAGTTTGATCCTCTGCACAGGCAGCTTGTGTTTCTGCTCTCTCTACCCCATCTTTTCTTCTTGGAAGTGGCACGTGTGTGTGTGTGTGTGTGAGTTTTGAGACTGATTTGACGCCATACACTACCCCCTTTCAAAATGTTCACCTTTTTGTAAAAAACATTTGTTGGATCATAGAGTTTGTGTTTTATTGCTTTTTAAATGTAGGCTATTATATGGCTATTTAAAACATATGTCCGGTAGCTGTTCTTTATGGCAGGAATTCTCAAATTTTAACGGCCATATTGGCAGTCAAAAAAGTCTAGCGTAAAGTAAAAGTCTACCAATGCAGTTAGGCCAGATAGGCTTAACCGACTTTTGAAAGTGATTTCAAATGTTTTTTAAGTAGGTTAGTCTATACTTCCATGGCTTAGTTATGTTAGATTACGTTTAAACCGATATCTAAATTATTTAGTTTGATGTAGAATGTAATAGCATAATTAGTGTTAAATCTCTGCCTTCCAATATTGTATAGTGAGGGAAAAAATTATTTGATCCCCTGCTGATTTTGTACTTTTGCTCACTGACAAAGAAATTTACAGTCTATAATTTTAATGGTAGGTTTATTTGAACAGTGAGAGACAGAATAACAACAAAAAAATCTAGAAAAATGCATGTTAAAAATGTTATAAATTGATTTGCATTTTAATGAGTGAAATAGGTATTTCATCCCCTCTCAATCAGAAAGATTTCTGGCTCCCAGGTGTCTTTTATACAGGTAACGAGCTGAGATTAGGAGCACACTCTTAAAGGGAGTGCTCCTAATCTCAGTTTGTTACCTGTATAAAAGACACCTGTCCACAGAAGGAATCAATCAATCAGATTCCAAACTCTCCACCATGGCCAAGACCAAAGAGCTGTTCAAGGATCTCAGGGACAAGATTGTAGACCTACGCAAGGCTGGAATGGGCTACAAGACCATTGCCAAGCAGCTTAGTGAGAAGGTGACAACAGTTGGTGCGATTATTTGCAAATGGAAAAAACACAAAAGAACTGTCAATCTCCCTCGGTCTGGGGCTCCATGCAAGATCTCACCTCGTGGAGTTGCAATGATCATGAGAACGGTGAGGAATCAGCACAGAACTACACGGGAGGATCTTGTCAATGATCTCAAGGCAGCTGGGACCATAGTCACCAAGAAAACAATTGGTAACACACTACTGATTCAGATAAAATAACAGTTCTAGTTCTATTAGATCTCAGTGCAGCATTTGACACTGTAGATCATAGAACACTTATAGATAGGCTGGAAAATTGGGTAGGACTCTCTGGGACAGTCCTTGATTGTTTCAGATCTTATCTAGATGGCCGGAGTTACTTTGTCACCATTGGTAATCATGAATCTGATAGGGTGGCTATGACATGCGGAGTTCCACAGGGATCAGTTCTCGGACCGCTTCTGTTCAATCTCTATATGCTACCTCTGGGCCAAATTCTACAGAACAACAACATTAACTATCACAGCTGTACCGATGATACTCAAATATATGTGGCTCCCGAACCCTATGACAACAGCTCAATAGATTCTCTGTGTCACTGTATAGAGCACATAAATACCTGGATGAACCAAAATTGTCTACAATTAAACCAAGATAATTGTGATTATTGTGTTTGGCAACAAAAATAAATTGAACAAGTATTTGTTAATAGCTGGATACTCAGGCCCTTAAAAACACGGATCAAGTGCTTAACCTTATTATTCTGATAGACTCAGACCTCACATTTAACAGTCATACCAAATCGGTCACCAAAACAGCATTCTATCATCTAAAAAATATAGCCAGAATCAAAGGCCTGGTGTCCCAAAAAGACGAGGAGAAGCTCATCCATGCTTTTATCTCTAGTAGGGTTGACTACTGTAATGGCCTCTTAACTGGACTCCCCAAAAAGACTAAAACAGCTGCAGCTCATTCAGAATTCAGCTGCTAGAATGTTAACCAGGACCAAGAGAACAGAGCACATCACTCTGGTTCTAAAATCTTTGCATTGGCTTCCAGTCAGTTACAGAATAGATTTTAAAGTGGTGCTTTTAGATTATAAATCTCTGAATGGTTTAGGACCCGAATACATTTCTGATATGTTTGAGGAATATAAATCGAGCAGGGCTCTTAGATCCATGATCACAGGTCAGCTAGTAGAGCCCAGAGTCCAAACTAAACATGGAGAAGCTGCGTTTAGCAGCTATGCTGTACACAACTGGAATAAACGAGCAGAAGATCTTAGACATGCCCCAAACGTATCAATTTTTAAATCCAGGTTAAAAACACTACTCTTTTCACGTGCCTATGACTGAGCTCTTAAACTTAACTGCACTGTTTACTCTTACAGTTTTTATAGCTTCCTCATGTTTTATTCTGTTTTATCCTATTTCTATTTTCTTAGTCTATGTTTTATTATTATGCTGTATTTTATTTTTTTTTTCTTGATTTTTTTTTGTTATTAAATGTATATTTTGCTATAGTTTATCAATCATAACGCAAGTTCTGGTGCTATCAGAGGAATAACCTCTGTGTAAATGTAACAATTTGTGGATGATGGATAATGCAAGTTCTTGTGCTGCTGTTTAGAGTTACCAGGGTGTTGAAGTTCATGCAGTCCCCCTGGAGACAGCTGAGCTAGAGAAATGTAACAATCTGACTGTTTTAATTCCATTGCATTTTGTATTTTTTATTTTTACTGTAAAGCACATTGAATTGCTTCTATGTATGAATTGTATGAACTATATAAATAAACTTGCTTGCTTGCTTACGCCATGAAGGACTGAAATCCTGCAGCACTCGCAAGGTCCCCCTGCTCAAGAAAGCACATGTACAAGCCCGTCTGAAGTTTGCCAATGAACATCTGAATGATTCAGAGGAGAACTGGGTGAAAGTGTTGCGGTCAGATGAGACCAAATTCGAGCTCTTTGGCATCAACTCAACTCGCCATGTTTGGAGGAGGAGGAATGCTGCCTATGACCCCAAGAACACCATCCCCACCGTCAAACATGGAGGTGGAAACATTATGCTTTGGGGGTGTTTTTCTGCTAAGGGGACAGGACAACTTCACCGCATCAAAGGGACGATGGACGGGGCCATGTACCGTTAAATCTTGGGTGAGAACCTCCTTCCCTCAGCCAGGGCATTGAAAATGGGTCATGGATGGGTATTCCAGCATGAGAATGATCCAAAACACACCGCCAAGGCAACAAAGGAGTGGCTCAAGAAGAAGCACATTAAGGTCCTGGAGTGGCCTAGCCAGTCTCCAGACCTTAATCCCATAAAAAATCTGTGGAGGGAGCTGAAGGTTCGAGTTGCCAAATGTCAGCCTCGAAACCTTAATGACTTGGAGAAGATCTGCAAAGAGGAGTGGGACAAAATCCCTCCTGAGATGTGTGCAAAACTGGTGGCCAACTACAAGAAACGTCTGACCTTTGTGATTGCCAACAAGGGTTTTGCCACCAAGTACTAAGTCATGTTTTGCAGAGGGGTCGAATACTTATTTCACTCATTTTTTCTGGATTTTTTGTTGTTATTCTGTTTCTCACTGTTCAAATAAACCTACCATTAAAATTATAGACTGATCATTACTTTGTCAGTGGGCAAACGTGCAAAAAAATATTTTTTTTTCCCTCACTGTAGTTGTCAGTGTCATCTCAGCCTAAGACAAGCTAACCCTAATGAAAATGTATTATGTTTGCAAGGGCAAACTGATAGCTATCTAGTTGAAAATTTATCACCCCCACTTTGCACTGAGATTTATAACTGGATGTCCTCTATAAACTGAAACGGTGACATTTATTATTAAAAACTTAACTGGATAAAATAATAATATTTGAGATAAATGCAGATTGCTTCTTATACTGGTACTGATACTGATGCATAGTTCATATAGTAGGCCTATTTAGAATTAAATTATTAAATAACAACAATCCCAGATAGCAATGAGCACTGGTAAAAGTAGCCTATTACTTTGACCAGTGCAAATGTATGCCAGTTAGCCTGTAGAAAAACTGAGGGGTTTTTGTAAAGTCAATATAGGATACAAAAACGGCGCATCTTTGCGGGTCTCTCGCAGGGGATCTGATGGGGATAACGTGTTGATTTCAACGCCAGTGCATAGGTCCAAACACAGTGGAGGTTGGGTACAATATGATCGCTCACGAGTCTGGTCGTCCTATGCACTGGCACTGAAAGGAACCAGTTTCAATGCAAGGACTCCTGGGACAGACCCGCAAAGACGCGCCGTTCTCGTAGCCTATTCACTTAGCGAAAATGATATTGTGTTTTTCTGAAAACTCCTCTCGGTTTTTCGATACCTTAATCATGTCTGTTACGCATGCAGGTACCCTGTATGTGTGTTTGTGTTTTTCCCCTCCTGCCGTTTCCCCAGGGGTCTCTTGTGTTCCTGATTGTGCTCATTGGTGTTTCCCACCTTGCAGTCACGAGTGCGTCGCCTGACTGCTGAGGTGGACCAATCAGTGGACACCCCTCCTAATTGCACCACCTGTTCCGTTTTCCTGTACCCAATCACATCACACATCCCTGGTTTAAAAACCCAGTCAGTTGGTTCTCCCAGAGAGACACTTTTGCTTTACCCCACATGGACATAGACACTCTTGAGATACATACCCTTTTTGATAGACACTTTGTTCATACATACATCACTTAGTTTAGCACATATATCTCACTTTGTCCTGTTTCATGTGAGTATGTATTGCTGTGGTGTTTTGTTTGGTGTTGTCTAGTCAATTGTTTGCTGTTTGCTCCTTGTTCAACCTGTGTGTTTTTGTTTGTCTCTGTGTCCCTGGGAAAAGGAGTTTTTAGCAAGTCGCCCTTGGGCATACACAACCCGTAGGAAAACTTTGTCTAAGAACACTAGTTAGAACTGAGCGGACCACCCACTGTATTTTTGTATTGGTTAGTAGTTAGCTAAGCGGTTCTTGAGGCAGGCAAGTTCAGTTTAGGGGTGGTTGACCATATTATTTCATTTCTTGGGTCCAGCTCAGCCCCTTTTCCCTAACCCCTTTACCGTGTGTTAATAATAAACGTTTTATGTTTGACGGTAGCTTTGGTTGTCTGTGTCGTTTGTTCTCACTGTGCCTTTACACTACACTAATTTGCATGAGTTTTATGTTACGGGTCTCTGTACCATCCACCCTAGACTGCTACTTAAACGATGCATGTGTGAGGAGTAGTGATTGGCAACATGGGGATGCGCCAAAGTTCTACTGTCTGATTCTATCTGCTGCTCTGGGCTTGATTGCTATGTCTGACTGTTAGTCCCACCCCCTTATTAGCTTAAGGACAATGAAATACAGAAATAAATACACACAGAAATAAAAGAACACGGAAATTAATAAATACAGAAATAAAAGAATATGGAAATTAATAAATACAGAAAAAAAAGAATATGGAAATAAATAAATACAGAAATAAATATATACAGACATATATGATCATGGAAATGAATAAAAAAAACTGAAATGAATGATCAAGGAATTAAATAAATCGGGAAATAATATTTGATTGATACATTTATTATTATATTTTGTATACATAAATATATTTATTGATACATTTATTTATTTATTCATTTATTTATAATTTTGGCAGGTTTGGTCCTCCATAGTTTTTAGCAGAGAATACTTTGCCCTAGTCTAGTATTGGCAGGGTGGATATTTTTACAAGTGTATCCTCAGCAACATGTGTGAAGGATGCCTTATTGCAGATCAAGAAACCAATTCTGGATTTAACTTCAGACTGAGAAAGAGCAGTCAGGGCAAATACCAAGATATTTTTATATAGAGTTTTGTAATAAGGAGTAGATGGAGGTTGGCAGTCATTAGGTGGAAAAGCCCTTGTGCTCCGACTTCCAAGAGAGATTTAATAATAAATACAGGTAACAAGTAACGGGCTGTAATTTGAAGGGTTGCCTAAATATATAATGCGATCATGATTATCTTGTAAACAACCCAAAGTTAGTCTATTTTAATGCTCGGTTAATATTTTTAGTCCACGGTTAATGCTTGAGCAATGACTGCAATAACACCAACTTCACATGGGAACTTATCTATAATTTAAAACACAGGGTTTTCAGTGGAAAAAGGCAGACAGAGGTTTCACAAAATTTGTTGCAATATTCCTGCAACTTAACCAAGTCTTTGTGTAAAAAGTGTTACCACACACACACTGTTTAGCATGTTAGTGACATACATCATATTTTTCAATTCACATCAGACCTGCGAGTGAAATTATAGTAGCATGTCTATTTACCTATTGAAATCCTTTAATGGAAGTGTTATCAGATTATTTCACAGTTCTGTCACATCCTGTTTTCAGATAAAGATAAAATATCTTAAACACCTAAACCATTTCAGCAATGGGTGTGATTTTTATGTTATTTTACACTTAAAAATCATCACTAGTTAACAATGGCCAATATGCTGTGTGCTATACAAGGGACACATTTGCAGGCTTCCACACATCTCAATAACCTTTTTATGACTAAACAAGTACCAAACTTAACTGAACGGTTATTTATCAGGCAAGTGTTATTTAAAGAACCTCAAGAGCTTTCGAAGAGCCATTTTTATGTTATCATTCTTGTAAAGCTGAAGCATGGAGAACAGAGGACATTTAACCAAAAGAACTAAGACATAACAAAACAGAAACAAACGCACAAAAACAGAACAATGTAATAGATTACACTAGGAAAGGAGAAACCTAAATAGGAACAGTGGCCAGGAACACATGTGAGGGTAAAAACTACAAACAGGTGTCCGTGCTCCAGTGGATCCCACTGGCACCATAGGCGTGGCTCCAGCCGGAAGACACAGGAGAATGTGTGGGTGGGGGCAGGCGAGTCCATTCTTGGAGCTCCGCCAAAGCCCACATAGCTGTACGGACAGGGCTCCATGGCAACCAGGAACAGCCGGCCTCAAAAACAAACACTGACCACAAGGGTCGCAGCTCCAGAACCGACGACGGGGCAGGACATCTGAGGCACTCTCCTCCTTCAGTGAAAAAGTACTTTTTGTGTACTATGTCATCATACACTGCTTTTTATCCGCTTAAAGCCTGTCTGGTTTAAACAGAACTGGTAGATAAATGTGCATGTTCTCTTCATTTGAAATAAGAGATCTCACTTGTAATTAATTTGTAAATAGGTGTCGCCAAATAAACAGGAGGAAAAGATTAATAAGAAAGATTTTGCTTATCAAATTAAGGTGAAATGTAAAAATGCTGACAGAAAATTATTTTGTCTCTCTTCCTGGTTTGCCTGATATTTTTCTTGGTTATTGAGTTTTCAGTCTTGAGCCCTAAAACAAATTTTCACTGTTATCACATAATTTCAGATTTTCCAATGTACCAGGTTTGAGAATCTTGATGTAAGGAGTGTTTTTCTCCTGGTAATACAACAGTGTTTTCACAACTGTCTGTAACCTCTCAAATGTGAATACAGACCATCTGGATAAGCAGAATTCACTGCTCTGAAGCTTGAAAATATTGTTTGGGTTAAATGATTGAAGATAGAAGAATGTTCCAGTGGTTGAGGGACAAGCCCATTAGAACTAGCTACTAAATTAATCATCAAACTTCTGTGTGACTGCAATTGCATTGTTAATAACGCTAGTAAAGTCTGCTTTGCCACGATTAGTGCTTGCAGAAAAACACATGGGAGCTTGTCGAGAGTTTACAACTGTTTTCACACAGGCTATTATGTAAGGTAGACAGAGGTTTCACAACGTGTAGCGGTATCGTCCCACAACTCAACCAGAATTGCATGAACATTGTAACCACATGTACTGTATGACAAGGCAAATGCTCTGTATTTGTAGCCTAGTAGTCAATGTTCGGTCCAGTAACTAAAGGTTGATGGTTCTAAGCCCCAGCAAAGTGAAAGAACTGTACACCACATCTCTGACAGCAATGACACACGGGGCATTCAGGTCCTAACAGACAGTGTACTCAAGATTACACCCTTGATAATTTCCGTCAATGTAGGCTAGGTTAGCACACATTCATTTCTTACAGTTGATTAGGATAATTCATTAACAGGATAGGAAATAACTTGGATCATGATACAGAAATTGGTCTCTCAATGCAATCAATGGACAGTACATGATAAAAACAATCAAGGTATACAATGTGAAATGACATACCCCTTGATTAGGCTTTTGTAAGAATGGGGGGTATGAGACACCCCAAAATCATGATCTCAACTACAATTACTGTCTCATTAACCTATAGTAGACTAAACATATCACCATATCAAATAAGGCCAGTGAAACATATCATGTTTTGCTTGCAGTGTTGATATATCCTACAATTAGGTGTATATATTAAAATTGTCAGCGCAGGGTTGTGGACAGTATAGAAGCGTGAAATTTACGAAATGAAGTTAGCCAATGGAATTAGCCATTGTTTGAGCAGATTAATTGACATGGATGGAAATATCAGTGTGAAATGTAAGAATGAGGGGAGATCAGAAGATTCAAAAATGTTTTGTTAGCGAACAAATTAGGGTATACCCACGTCTCCAGGCACCACACCATGGTATTTGCCCAGTGCATGTATATTGGGATGATCTGCTTTCAGATGTCTTTTGATGACATCTGAAAACGCATCATGAAAAAACACACTGAGAACCACTCCTTCCAAAATCCTACACAACTGTACAGGTGCTGGTCATATAATTAGAATATAATCAAAAAGTTGATTTATTTCAGTAATTCCATTCAAAAAGTGAAACTTGTATAATGTATACATTCATTCCACACAGACTGATATATTTCAAGTGTTTATTCCTTTTAATTTTGATGATTATAACTGACAACTAATGAAAACCCCAAATTCAGTATCTCAGAAAATTA
>JACXGI010016308.1:0-16071 GCA_016801175.1 Esox masquinongy | reverse complement strand
CAGACAGAGAGACAGGCAGACAGAAACACAGACAGACAGGCAGACAGACAGGCAGAAACACAGACAGAGAGACAGGCGGACAGAAACACAGACAGACAGAGAGACAGGCAGACAGATTAGCAAGTGGGCAGACAGACAGGCGGGCAGAGAGAAAGAAAGGCACTTCTGGCCGGCTAGCTAATCTACAAAGTGGATGCATCTCTGAGGCTCAAGCCTTGGATGTTTCCCAAATAACCCCCCATTCCCTGTTCCAGGACTCTGGTCAAAGTTAATGCACAATGTGGCAAATAATGAGTCATTTGGGATACACCCTGTACAGTCATTGGCTGGTTAAGCATTGTGTTTTCTGTCCATGTGTATGTTCTCAATGGTGTCCTGAATAGGTGTGTATATAATGTGTGTGTTCTGCATGGTGTTATTGGTAGGTTTGTGTGTGTGTGTGTATGTGTGTGTGCATAGGTGTGTGTGTGTTTGTGTGTGTGTGTGTGTGTCTGTATATGTGTGTGTATATGTGTGTGTGTGTATATGTGTGTGTGTATATGTGTGTGTGTTCTCCATGGTGTTATGGATGGGGAGGTTGACATAGTTCAGGGTCAGCTGCAACATTTGCAGACAATGGGGTGTCTAGGTCCAGGTGCTTATGGGAAGGAATATAATTTAGGGTGTTTGAACTATTCACACACACACACACACACACACACTGTGTGCCCTACTTTTATGCACCTGGACCTCAGAAGCCTGCCTTGCAGAAACAGAAAGTATCTGGAATAGGATAAAGCAATTCCTCTTCTGAATTGATCAGGTGCAGCACCGGGTCAATCTGAGAACAGTACACCTTGCGGAAATGATAGTGATGTATAGGCATTCTAAAATTAATCTCCAAAGAGGAGAATTCTTAAAGTCAGAGCAAGACAGGATTTAAAGACTGGAATGAATAAACCAAAGAATCAAAACAATCTGAGACTAAATAAGACATTTAAATCCGACATGTAATACCAGAATCATAAAAACAATGTAAGAAATATTTCAATGGCGGGATTAAAATATTATTGAATAATTATTCATCATAAAATAGATAAAGACCTTTGTCCACCATCTTTGACCTTTCCCCTCAAAAGCGCGTCTCACCTGACCTGTGAGCACATGGCCGCTGGCTTGCTTATACAAGCGCTGCTGTAGCCCGGCTTAGGGCCGGACCTGGCTACTGGAAAACACTTTTGCGTAACACGTCTTAACACTTAACATTCTACTCAAACGGAAGAAAAACTAAACATCTCTGACAGCCAGGGACAAGGCACCGCACCAGTGTTTGTTGTCACTATTCCGGCCCGTATATCGATGAGGTACCTGGGCTGAGATCACGCGCTTTGCTCCAATCACCGTCATCCAGAGGCGGGTAAATAGATGTCGCGCGCCGGAGTAGCAACGGCCATAGCGTACCCTCGTTTCGCTTCCCACACAGTGACGTGGTTTCACGGAGCCAAGCTGCTGTTTTGGTGAAAAGGGCGAAAATAATAGAATCCCCTTCGGCACGAAAAGGGGAATTGCACAGGTAGACTGTAATCAACGAGGGATCGTCATCTTCCCGGGTAAATACGTTTCGTTTATTCATGGAGCTTTCTGGAGCTGTATCACTTCCAATGAATGGCCTATGTCTGGTCATCCTTATGTTATGTTATTCAATTGTAGCGTGTTAATTTGATTCTGTGGTGCAATGAGGAGTCTTTAGAAACAGTTTTTACAGTTCATGTCAACAAACACATCGTAGGCTGTTTTATGTGCTAAATCTCTGTTTTGCCATAGTCTACAACGGTGTCACTGTCGGTCTTTCCTCTTCTTTCGTTTTGTCAGGCTGTAGTTTGTTCTAGAATTATCAGTTACAGAGGCTATGTAGGCTATGCATGCCTAGTTAGTCAGGTGGACTGGCGCGTGGCAGCTAAATAAATCGGCGTGAAGAAGATTTCAGGTGGATTAGCCACCACGAAATCACTGCCGGCACGAGAGGGTGCACCTTTAACTTGTCAGTTGTGATAGCTCAGCCGTCATCCTGTTCTGAGTGTGTTTTCATTGTCATGTCATGAGAGCCATGCAGAAAATCCGTCGACCATACCGAGGGAAGATGTGGGTGCCTGGGATCTCTAGGCAATTACGCACCGCTAGTTCAATGGTTCAGCGGTAGCCAACGCAGAGGAACGTTATGGCTCAGAGATTCTTTTTATTCTTTTTCATGGTTGCTGCATTGATACAGTGGCTGTGGTGGTATCCAGTGTCAGTTTCTGCCAACGCCAGTATCCCCGCCTCTCTCGCTGTCAGTCAGCAGAACCGGCAGTCAGACTCGAGGACTTGTGTTTGTTGGTGTTCCCCTCCGGTAAATCGCTCGCACTGGGCAGAAGGGAGGGAGAATGAGTGAGTCCTGCACTGGCCGAGTGAAACTGGAAGCGCCAAGAAACCGCAACTCACCGCCGCACCCCTCATATCTTCAGGCAGCGTCTGTGCTACTATTCCATTTTGGTTGGCAGCATCTCAACCTAGGACTGGGGTAGTGGGTGTGGGGGAGCGGTGTTGCAGTGGAATTATTTATCGCTTTGGGCCTGCTGGCACATTTTCCTTCGGTGGGACAGTAGGATACACCTGTCAGGCTATGGCAGCGTTTTCTTTACAGGGATGATAAAGGTGCACTATTTCCTTTAGTGAACAGTATTTTCTCTAGCCCACATTTAGTTAACCTTAAATATCCCAATTGCTGGTGTTTTGCACACAATTCTTGGGAAATGCTTGTCTTATGGTCTTTAAGAGGATACTCCGATAACTTACATCCTCTCTCTACTCCTGGGGACCTCTGATTTGGAAATCCAATTTAAGACCTTGGTGTTGATCTGTGCCCTTATCACGTGGTCTGAAACCCGTACTGTGACTTCACGGTGTGCTGACGACGTCTTACTTCAGGCTCTTCGTGTACTGTCAGGACTCTGACACAGCCCTCATCACATAGATCATGCCGTAATTCCTATAATAAAGCTGCCGGAGAGGACCACATTTTTGTGTGAACGAAGACCAGGGAACTGCAGAGGATCCACTGAGACAGGGGTAGAGACAGTGAGGAGATTTGTCCACTGACATGAAATATGATCCTGTCCTTAATGTAATACGAATTAGATTCCGTTCCTGAGCACATTAAATATTGAGCACTGGGCTCTGTGTTTCCAATAAGAACAGATTTGTGTCCTAAAGGGCACCTGGTTCCCTACTCTAGGCACTACATTTGACCAGGGCCCTGGTCAGAGTAGTGCATTGTGTAGGGAATAGGATGCCATTTGGTGCAAGCCAAGTGAAAGTATTTATAGAGACGTGGGTGGCAGCACTTTTCCCGCTCCCTGATTAATCAGGTTAAAGTTACCTCCTGTAATGACTTAGGTCTTCTGCTCCTGTGTGTCAGAGCAAGGCCATCTCATTAGGACCACGCATCTCGTCATCCCTCTCAGCTTAATAGTGAAATGTCAGCCTCCTCCCAAACAGCATCCTACAAGTGAAGAATCCTAATTTGATCACTGTTTCAGGGAAGCGTTTCAGATGTTTGGGGCCCTTGAAATATGTAGTTAATCTGAAAACGTGTCCTGTCTCTACCGCAAGTTGTTCTGGATAAGAGCGTCTGCTAAATTACCTAAATGTGAAATGTCAGTGTTTTACAAAAGAAGGAACAGCACTGTTACCGTTTCAACCTCTGATTCCCAATTTAGAATCTGTTTATCATGTCTCTCCACAATTTCAAATGGGTACCTAAATAATTTATAGAAGTATATTTGGCTCGCTTTAGCAGGCTTTTAAGGAAGAATCTTTGGGTCAATATAGACGGACTAGCTGCAGTCTTGTTCAGATTGACTTAGAAGATCACATGTCAGGGAACCTGTGTAGTTCGGTTGGTAGAGAGTGGTGCTTGCGACGTTGGGGTTGTGGGTTCGATTCCCACACAGGGCAAATTACTAAAAATATGAATCTATGCGTTCTCGGCTGTAAGTTTCTCTGGGTAAGAATGTCTGCTATATGTGAAAATGTGCAATGTCATTGTACTCTAAGGGGTGATTTCCTGGACACATATTAAGGCTAAAACTGGGCTAAAATATTTTTTGAGGGTTTCAAATAAACTTGCTTTTTATTCCTGAAC
Organism: Esox masquinongy; assembly: GCA_016801175.1. Taxonomy (NCBI): domain Eukaryota; kingdom Metazoa; phylum Chordata; class Actinopteri; order Esociformes; family Esocidae; genus Esox; species Esox masquinongy. The sequence goes on along the minus strand of JACXGI010016308.1, from coordinate 11,909 downwards.
CTGGCTTATTCTGGGTCTGAGAAATCACCCCGAAGCGTAAAATCCCAAAATGTAAGCTGGCCTGTATAAGTAACATTTTGCTGACACATCCTCTCTCCTTCTCTTTCTCCCTCTCTCCCTCCCTCTCTCGCTCCCTCCCCCCTGGACCTATGTTACCCATCATGCCCCCCCCATATGCTTGTCAACTTGCCGGGGGACTGAATCTCTGTTATGTGGTGAGTGTTTCATTTTCACTTTATTCCATCTTCTGCAATGTTTTATGAGAGGAGAGGTCAGCAAAAACTGGCGTTTTGTTATAGTCAGGACATGTAAGAACATTTGCGCGCGCGCGCGTGCGTGTGTGTGTGTTAATACAGTGTGTATACGCGTGTCTGCATGCGCGCGCGTGTTTTAATATTCCTGTTAGGTGTGTGTACGGGGGCTAACGTTTTCTGCTGCCCATTGATTTTATAATTGGGCTGCTGCTTCCGGAAGCTGTGTGGAGACAACAGGGAATGAAACAGTCCTGAAAACAAGGGGAAACGTACTGTACAGAATTGCTGAGGCTGGGTTTTCCCTAACATCATGGTTACATCATGCTGGCACTCTCGGTGGCATTTTGAACATATTATACTGTACTTAACAGGTGTAGAATACATTCCGCTTATAGTGGCTATGGCAAATCGAAGCAGCAAGTCACCAGTTTGTACAGGAATACAGAGAAGCCTGGTCATTTCTTGCACTCGTCTCGGGAAGCACGATTGGTAGATTCTCAGGAAAATATGAAACCCTAGTGGACGCCCCTTCAAATTTTTGGATTGGGCTCTATCAGCCACACCCAGTGCTGACAGATGAATAAAATCGAGCACACAGCCATGCAATCCCCGTGGACATACATCGGCAGTAGAATGGCCCGTACTGAAGACCCCAGTGACTTTCAACGTGGCACTGACTTATGATGCCAGCATTCCTCCGAGTCAGTTATTTAAATTTCTGCCGGGTCAACTGTCAGTGCTGCTGTTGATAGATCAACAGCAGTGCAGCCTTGAGTAGCGCCTCCGATTGCCATTGCTGCCGGTGCGCGGCGTTGCCCTCAGACGCTTTGAGAACTGACATGGGGAATACAGTTAATTACAGGTGAATACATATATTATAATCTTCACCTGGCACAGCCAGAAGAGGACTGGCCAACCCCTCAGAGTCTGGTTCCTCTCTAGGTTCCTTTCTATGTTCCGACCTACTAGGGAGTTTTTCCCAGCCATTGTGTATCAACTCCATTGTTGCTTGCTCTTCAGGTGTTTCAGGCTGGGCATCTGTATAAACACTTTGTGATGACTACTGATGTAAAAAGGGCTTTATAAAATGAATGTCATTGATTGAATACATGTGAAGGGGCATAACTCAAATCCAGACAGCAGATGGCAGCAGAGAGTAATGGAAGGAAAATGGAGCAACGTGTGTTTGCTGGCTGGGCAGAGGGATTAACACTGTGGAACCACTGTCCGCCCCATGGCGACCAGGCAGAGATGCCCGAAAACAACATCATCCCGTAGAGAACAGCGTTTAAAAAAATACAAGGCAAAAAAAATTCTGGCCAGATTTATCTCATCCCTAGGAACTCCTTATATAACTCTGAAGACAGTAGCTTACACCTTTAGTCAATAGAAGAGATATTAGGACTGTCAACTTTGACAGTGTCAAAGACTGGGAGGATGAGACAGTTCCTATTTCAGAGAAATATGGGGAACAGAAATGCTGGAGTTAGTTCTCCTGCATGTTTTTACAGGTAAAGCATTTGAACGGGCTGACAAACGCAGACAAAGTAGATCACATTAAGGAACAACAAATTAAATCAGTGCTTTGTAGTTTATTTAGAATTCTTGGATATGTATATCACTTTTACAGCTGGTACAAATAGGATGTATTTGACAAATGTCAGCTGTGCACGATGGTATGTGGAGATAAGCGAATATATACGTTATCAAATCTCTCTTCGGTTAGGTAGAGAATATACACATTACCAAATCTCTCCTCGGTTAGGTAGAGAATATACACTACCAAATCTCTCCTCGGTTAGGTAGAGCATATACACATTACCAAATCTCTCCTCGGTTAGGTAGAGAATATACACATTACCAAATCTCTCCTCGTTTAGGTAGAGAATATACACATTACCAAATCTCTCCTCGGTTAGGTAGAGAATATACACATTACCAAATCTCCTTGGTTAGGTACAAGCATGCACACTTGAAAGCCTGCGCACACTCAAAGCATACAATTACACATTTTTTCAGTCATGTCTCCTGCCTGACTGAAAAAATTGATGTCAGAAGAGGGGTGGAGTGAAATAAGGTTAGAGTTTAGAATGCACCTAAACTGAACTTTCGAATCCCCCTTTTGTTTTTGTTTTTTTATATTTTTCTCGTATTCACACGTAACCCTTTCCCCGATATCCAATTGTATCTGTTTTAGCCCAATATCATTGCAACAACTCCCAATGGATTTGCGAGAGTCATTGCTTTTGCCGACCAGGAAGTCACCTTACGTTCACATTTAGATTTGTAGGCGTCCCAGCACACTTCTGAGGCAGTTGTGCTGCTGACACTGCCTTCCCCCGGCAATGCTAGACAAATTGCATTGCTCGAAGGGTTTACTAGCCACTGGCCAGCTGTCTGCACAGTCAAGGCTCAAGTTTTGGCCCCCCTGGAAGGCCAGATCTAAGAATCTTTTTTTAGTCATTCATATTCTTGGGAGTTTGAAGGGCTTTAGGAGTGGCCACAACACTGTCTGATCATGTGCAGGAAAACACAGATGTGTGTGCCATTAACCTGACAAAGCAGTATGCCTGAAAGTAGATCCCCTGCAGACTGGTGTTGACTAGAACAGTAACTGTCGGGGGAGGATCTCTTCACTTTTCAACCAATCCTGTAAATGTACTCTAAAAGTAGGAACATCCGCTTGTTCGGGATATTACAGGCATTAGGGATGTGTCGGGCGTTGGGGATGTGCCGGGCGTTCGGGATGTTAGTGGCATTGGGGATGTGCCGGGCGTTGGGGCTGTTACAGACATTAGGGATGTGTCGGGCATTGGGGATGTTAGTGGCATTGGGGATGTGCCGGGCTTTGGGGATGTGCCGGGCGCTGGGGATGTTAGTGGCATTGGGGATGTGCCGGGCTTTGGGGATGTGCCGGGCACTGGGGATGTGCCGTGCGTTGGAGATGTTTCTATTATTGGTAGCGCAAAATATCTTGCTAGTTGCTAGTGGAGTCCCCTAGATAGTTGCTTGTTACACTCACTTGGTCTCTGTTCCGTGACCTCGTTAGCCAGTGTAGAGGACAGATTTTTTCCCGAAAATAGGTACCCGTGTATTACTTTCACTTATCTTCATCCTCATTTTTATATTAATTCATTAACTCCAATAAGCCTCTATAAGAATGATACTGAATAATGTTAATGATTAGAAACCTGCAAACCTGCTATCTAAAAGTCCAGTGTAATAATGGACCATGTTAGACTAGGCCAAAATTTGGTTTAGACTGTTCACTGAAGTCAAGGATAGTCAAGGACCTTGGTCATTGAGTCCGGTTCAGAGACATGATTGTGGCCACAACAGAAGGAGCCAGGCCTCAAACTATTTTATCTATTGCACAGCTACAGATTGCTGATGTTGAAGAGCTGGAAACACGACGCTTCAGTTGGCAATTAGAGGCCAGAGAGGAGCAGCGCCTCCAGTTGCCCCCTCCCACTTATCTTTCTGTGTAAGAACATCCCTTAAACGTTGACAGTGAAGAGAGGAGTGGTGGAGAGATTTGAACGAGTGAAGATGAGTGGGGGAGTGGGGTCGGGAAGAGGGGAAAGACAGGGAGAGAAGTAACAGAAGGCAGGGGGATTGAAAGAGAGGAGAAGGGTGGGGGGGTGGAGGAGAAGAGTGGGGGAGAGGAGACGGGGAAAGTGAAGGAGAGGAGAAGAGTGCGGGAGAGGAAAAGAATGAGGGAGATGAGTAATGGAAAAGAGTGAAGGAGAGGAGGGGAACGGGGGAGTGGAGAATGGGAGAGGAGACGTGGACAATTCAGTCTTTGGAGGGGGAATCAACTCCTGAGAGGAAAGGATCAGCGAGAGGAGAAGAGAGGGGAGAGAAGAGAGGAGAAAAGAGTGAGTCTGAGGGGTTGAGTGAGGATTAGGTGAGGGGTTGAGTGAGGATTAGGTGAGGGGTTGAGTGAGGATTAGGTGAGGGGTTGAGTGAGGATTAGGTGAGGGGTTGAGTGAGGATTAGGTGAGGGGTTGAGTGAGGATTAGGTGAGGGGTTGAGTGAGGATTAGGTGAGGGGTTGAGTGAGGATTAGGTGAGGGGTTGAGTGAGGATTAGGTGAGGGGTTGTAGTGATCCCATTTTCAACACCACCCAGGCAACACAGATGCTTGACGTCATTGGATGGGGGAGGGGTCATTGCACCCCCAGTTGAAATATATTATTGAAAAGACGTTGCTTTGTTTTCTGTCATCACGCTCTCCAAGTTGCCGATTCCTTTGTTCATAATTCGATGCCTTTTACATTTTATGGTTACATTTTTAGTGATTTTGGTCTGTACTTGTAAAACCAGTGTTAAGTGCTGTGGAATGTGAAACATTTATAGCCTAAAGGTCAGTGTTCTGAAAGTTAACTGTTAGGTACTCAGATATGCCAAACAATTGTTATAGCCTAAAACACAGGCTTTCGAAATGCTAAATTCTTGGTTGGAGGAATGAAGGAGGTTCTTGTGATTTATTACATTATGATCCCAGCAGGCTTTGTTCCAGTACGTCAGAGTTGTTTTAATCTGTATGTTTCCGTGTGGACATTCAGTGATTAGTTAATCTTAAACAATAATTAATAGTATTTTGTTTTAATAGTAATGGGTGGAACTTATTACACACTGAACGAGATGGCTGTTCCTGTTTCCGGTTGTCTTACTTGTAAAGGTCTACACAATAGCTGTTATTTTGACATTGTGGGCAATACAATTATCCAATATTTGGATATATTCCTTGTGGCTTGAATCTGATAGGAGTTACTAATCCCTTCACAAATCAGGACTTCACTGTCTGATGTGGTCCATGAGCTGCAATGTCAAGGATAGCTGGGTTTTTAACTTACAGCCTTATCAGATATCTGCCTTTGTTTGAAACTCTGTTCCTTAGACAGTCCCCTGGCAAAAGATTCAGGAATAGGAGTTTAACTCAACAACTACGTCTCTGTCACTAACAAACACAGTCATCGATCGGTCGGCTCTCATATTCACTCGGAGGGTTTGCTGGAAAACATGCCAATGCAGGAATAAAACCACAGAACCTGTCCAGTCCTTAGTGATGTCTGTGGGTCTGAATAGTGTTACTCCGAATGGACGCATTGTGGTGTTCACGATCTCAACACTGTGACGCATTTTCAGGGAAACTCCTAAGTGCCTCGATGCGTTCAACAAACGTTGCATGGAAACGTGTAGCTGTGTTCAGATCCGGAAAGCCCGATTTTTACATTGTGTCCGGAGCGACTTAAAGCACATTAGCGCATTCATCTGAAAATAGCCAGGCGAGACAATGTGTCGCAGTCGTAGCGGACACTTCTTTCCTCAGCAAAGTAGCCGGCAGCAAAGTCACTGCTACAGCAGGACAGGAAAGGCACACCATTTGTTGTTCTAACTATGAGACTAATGATCAGGCAGTGCAAGGCAAAGAGATGTACAAGGTGTGATGCAGGTTATTGGTTTCCACATGAATTAGGCCGCTATTAACAGATAATGGGTTGGCTGTTATGCTTATTCAACAGTGTTCAAGGCCGTAAGAGCTTCTCTTTTATACTTTAAGCAGCTTGTTAGCACCAGGGTGCGTTGGTCGGCCCAAGGAGATAGGTATTATTTTGTCAGGCTGGTTGGGGGGGGCTGTTGTTGTATTAGTGTTGATAGTGGACACTGATGCAGGAAATTAAATACCACCTGCTCAGCTGGTGGGAGAATCACAGATGTCAGTGGAGGGGGAGGGCGGTGTGAACTGGCAGGGAGGAGAGCGAGGGGGAGGGATGGAGAGTAGAGTTGGAGGGAGGGAGGGAGAGTAGTGGGAACGTTCTGGAAGAGATGTGGTGATGCAAGAGCAGAACTGGGAGGGGGGACAGTGTGCGTGCGTGTGTGAGCGCCTGTCCTGCCGTCTGCTCCTGTCCTCTCTGGGGACCCAGTCTGGTTGGTGTTGTCATTTAACATCACCAGACCGTTTCGGTGCACCTGCTCCTTACAACAAGGAGAAGGGTGGGGCCATCGAGGATAGGGCAGGTCGTAACCGAACTAAAGAAAAGAAAACAGTTTTCTTTTGCAGGAGTGATGTTTAATCTAGACGCTGGTGGTGGGTCCGTTCTGGTGTTTCCTCCACGTGTTGGTGAGAAACTGGATCCTAGGTCTGTAACTTCACTTTCAGAGGGTTTTAGAGAATAAATAAAGGCTATTTGTAAAATATACGTATCATCACAAATACAGTAACGGTGGCCATGACTGTTTTGCACAGTACGATGAGGACGTCAGAGCGTACAGAATTTGAACCATCGACTTGGGACAATTACGTCAACTGAATTTCCCCCCGCTGCTCTTGGCTAGAAGTGGCTTAGATATGCCAATTACAATCGCAGCGTGCCCTCCGAGACGGAACGCCGACCCCTGTCCCCACCCAACCGCAAATCTCATCAAACAGACGTTTGGCTGGTGGTACTATGGTTCTTTGTGAGAAACTGCGTAGATAGGCTTCATGGCTTACGTTTGTTTCTCAGTGGAGTGTATACCATTACGAAGCTTTTATGCCAGGCGATTTGTTGACAGGCTACATGCACTACATATAGTAGCTACACTGATGATGTGTGGCTTTGGCAAATTAACCCTCTTGTTTGGCCTTGATCTCGTCCTTTAAAATAATGTTTCTCATTATTTGGCTGATCTGTTCAATTGGACGCAATTTGTTATTCAAACGTGGACAATTTTCGGTGGGCATCGGTGGGATTTCTGGAGTTGTTCGGACGAGCTCTAGCTATTGTTGCTGCTCTTGCTTTTGGACGCAGTTGCTTTTAATCAACCACAAAACAATACCTGGGCCAATTTTTATGTTTACGGCCAGGCTGCATTTAGTCGATTTTAAATCAATTTGTAGGCAACGCTATAGTTCATGAGCTTTCTTAAAAAACACTGAATACTGTGCCAATGTATTTAATCCTTTCTAGTTACTCCCAAAAAACGTTCATTTTATTTGTAAATTAACACATCTTCTGTATCCTTGGTTACGATTGCGCAGCCTTGGCGCCTGCCATCGAACACCAGCCCTGCACACAGTGATTGGATTATGTTGGGCCTTACTCTTCGCCTATTGGCCACTGCTATAAATACACTTACCTCATTGCATACGGAGCCCCCTCCTTTTTTACTAGATGCCAAACACATTTTTTTTTAAAAAGATAGCCCGGATAATAACACAAATGGAATTTCCACTCTGCTTATCAAATACTCAAAAGGAATAGTGAACCAACCATCTATTTTAATTTAGGAGTATATTTTTTATTTTCATGAAATACAGAGAAAAGGGTAAGTGAAGTCTTAACCCATCGTTCTTGTACAAGGTTTTATGTATTGTGTGATGCGATGCTCGCGAGGAAAGAAATCTGTTGACATTTTTTTCACATTCGGCGCCATTTTCAGACAGACCATTTAAACACCTGCCGTCAGTTTATTGCTAAAGTCTCCGTCGTTTGCATTTCATTACCAAAATACTTTTAATTCTGACCAATGTATGTTTTTCCTACCCGTTTCATTGGTCAAAGGTGTGCCAGTGCTTATTGGTGCGCTTAACAATGGATTTTATGGAATAATCTAGAAATCTGACGATTTGGGTATTGCCATTGTGGTTGCATAGGCTATTTCAATCTGGGAACAGGGTAATGAATATGTAATATTTTTAGAGATACAACCGTAACCCATCGGATAAGGAAGAGCGTCTGTAGAAATACACTGACACACGAGTTGACTGTCGATGTTTGATGTTAAATTAGCCTATCTTATCAAAAAAAACCATCGAGATTTTAAACAACTGATTTAATTATATCCAATTTCAGTGTAATAGTAGTAAAGATATCAATAATTGTGTCTTCGTGCGTTTAGAAATATATCCTCAGGCTTATATTACATTATTCCAGGTCATAATCAAAGGATCAGAGCTTTTCGTGATATAATGGTTAGGTTCCGTTATACGCGGACAGTGAAATTGGTCGACTACTTTTTAAATTGAATAGTTTATTTTATTAGACTACTTTATTTTAACATTTCACAGAGGGTTTGTATAACTAATTATTTCTTTTAGACATTGAACAGGCATATTCTGTGTGCCATTCTTTAAGGATTAATTACAATAGAGCATCTATACATCGAGTGACACGTCGTAGCCTGCAATCTAACAGAGGTTTTCTGATTCATAATCATTAGCCGAATCCCAGCGAGAGAACAAGATGTTGAAAATACCTATTTTTCGTTTTGCCCACTGGATGTCACCTATACTGTACTGCTATTAGCTATTCAAATTGCCCAAGGACTCCTTGTGTGTTTTCTGTAGCGCGACGGACGTAACCGCGAGCGGGAGAGGGTTGCGGAGGGGCAGCTATTCCCTGATAGAACGTGTATCGGTGTTGCTGTCGGGCGGACCCACCTGACACAACACTGCTCAGTACAAGTAACTGTTATACAGTGAATGTAACAGTAACCATGGATTGCGTTCCCTTTTATATTGTGCTAATTTCGACCAGGACAGAACAAAACCGGTAGTGTGGACAGAGTGAGCATAGTGTATGCGGAGTAGAAGAAACCCCAACTTGGCGTATCATAGCCAGACACTTAGTTTTTACTGCTTACGAGTGTGACATTTCCCTGCGCGGTTGACGTAAGGCTGTAGCCGTAGCAACCCGTCTACCCGCTTCACGTCTTGGTGCGTGGGTGACATTAGTGCCGAGAAGCGGCTAAACGGTCCGAGTCTGTCCTAAACTTTACCCCGTTGCTTGCATAGTGCACTGCTTGTGCACCGGGCAGAGAGGTGCCCTTTGTTTTAGGCCTATATGTTCTCGCTGCCTCTCTTGCTCTCTCTCTGTCTCGCATGCGTTCTCTTTCTGTCAGTCTCTCTATTGGTTCATTCTTTCTTCGTTTTTTTTTGTCTTTCAATTTCAATTCAGTTTCATTTTAATATTCATTTTTGAGTGTGTTATTATATGTTGTGCACAAATGATGCATGACAAGGGAAAACAAATAAGTAGATGGATACTGGTTAGGTTCACAGTGTTTATACAATTCAACTACCAATGGATTCATACCAATGGGTTCATACCAATGGGTTCATACCAATGGGTCGCACATCCTGCTGCTGTGATTGCACATTGCAGTATTTTGCCTGATAGACAGGGGTTTGTCGATGTTTGATTTGGTTTCAAATTCTTTGTGGGTCTGTGTGATTTGAGGGATATCTGTGTCTCTGATGTCTTACATTTGTCCAGAGATCAGGAAGTGCAGATCTGCTTCCACCCCGTGTTGTGGGCTGTGCAAGGCCCTGGTCACTGAATCTGTACATGGTCAAGGCGATTTTCCTGATTTTGGGGTCTGTCACGGTGGGATTCTGCCACTGTGGACATTGTTCAGGTCAGGGTTGCGTTCCAATTTACTTGGTTTCTTTCTCTCTTTCCCTCCATCTCTGTCTCTCTTCATTTCTCTCATTCTCTCTGCCTATCTCTCTCTCTCTGTCTCTATCGCTATGATATTCTATTTCTATTTTTTCTCATTCTTTACCTCTCTTTCGCTTTTATTCTCCCTGTCTCTCATTCTTTATCTCTTTCTCTATCACGTTTTTTTCTCACTTGTCAGCTCTCTCACAGACAACAATTAATCCCCCTGGCACGGCTCTTTGGTGAAATTGTATTAATTCTCCTGAAGGCATTTTTCCATGGGGAATGGTGGGCAGTCTCTCACGCTCACCTCCTCTCCTTGGCCACGCCCACTTGACCCTGTGTGGTCTGTCTGTTCAGGTGAGATGTGTTTGAGACTTCAACCGTTTATTTGACCGTTGATTTCGGTTTCTGTCATCAATGCCGCCTGAGTAGTAATTGGTCAGCAACCCCCACCCCAGCCCGGCCTCCAGATCCGTGGATCAGGTGGTGTCCTTTACCACTCTCTCCCAGTGGAACTGCTGATGGCTCTATTTTCTTTGGGGCGAATTGGGACTCAAGCTTTCATCAGTTACCCCGGCCATCATATTCTGGTAGGTTCTTGGAAAATCCAGCCTAAAAACTCTTAATGGTGTTGCTCGTCAGATATCCAATGCTCTTTGAACTCCCTTTAAACTAAGTAATGTGGGTCAGACACTGGGCTGTCAGGTGGGGACATCAGGAACGGAAGGAGGAACGGAAGTACGTGCAGATGCGGGGGTGCGATTGAGGGAGAGGAGGAGGGAGAGACGAAGGAAACTAGAGATGGAGGGAATGGGGGAGGGAGGTATGCGGAGAAGGAGAGATAGTGACTAAGGTGAGTAATAGACGCTGGGTAAGGGAAGAGCGCATAGAGGAGAGATGGAGGGAGGGAAGGACAGGGTGAGGGAGGGAGGGAGGTGCTGGTGACCGGGGCAGCTGTATTCGCCCTCCACATCAGCATGCCCTGACACACACACACACACACACACACACACAGAGAGAGAGAGAGCGCCGGCCAGCTCTAATCCCACACAGGACCGATTAATTTTAAATCCGCTTTCAAACCTTAATCTTGCTTTCAGCACCCAGCTACAAGCTACCAAACGTTTTAGACGGTTATATTCCACTTTAGTGTATCTTTCTTTGGTGTTACTGTTTCTCCCTTCACATGCCGGAGGTGTTGGCCCGGGTTCAGATGGGGAACGGATGAGGTGAGCGTTTTGGATTGACGGATGTCTCAGGTGGTACTGAGCAGTGATACGTACCACCACTCCTATGTGCTTTGTTGAGTGTTTTTTATCGCACATCTGGGGCCGTGATACCCTGACAGAGCTGCTCCCCAGATAGCTTCCCTGTTTAGTGAACTTCTTCAGACCCTATTTCCATAGGGCACCAATTCTTCCCTTGCCTTCAGAGCCTGTTTCCCACTCGTCGCAAATTCTTCCCACTAACTCTTTCGTGGGCTGCTATGTCTGTCTGTCTGAATGTCTTTTCCTGTGAAAACAAAAACAATTCCCACTTATGACAATGCACATATTTCTCTAAGGATTAGTAGTATATTCAACACATGATGCTTCCTTGTTGTTGTGTTCATGGTCTTTGTATCAGCCTCAGTGTCTCCAGGACCCGTCGTCTGTTGATTTATTTAGGAGCTGTTAAACAGGTCCCTGCCAAATTAAACGGAACACTTGATTAAATGAGGGCTTGTACTGTATTAAAAGCAGGTGTGTAAATCACATAAGCCCTGTATAGAAATGATGGGTATGCCCTATTTACCCTTTAGGTTGTCTGCCATGGCTAGGAGACATCTAGGAGACATCTAGGAGACATCTCACTGACTTTGAAAGAAAAGGGACTCGTTTGACAGTTGTTGTATCTCAACCCAGTTCTGACGTGCCTGAGACAGCACAACGCCGTCATCAGAGGGTGAAATCTTTGGTGGAGGAATGGTGACAACCCCCACCCACCACCAAATCTCTGCCAACGTGCGTTTCAGCTGATCTGGCCACTGGCAGTGGCCAAACGCCCTGTTAGGAAAGTGTTGGTTTCATTTATTCATTTATGCATACATTATGACGGGATGACATTTGGCCCGGTAGAGTATCTGGACGAAGGTACTGGACACTGCCGGGACATGATGGACCGCTGACTTAAAAGGTCAGGGGAGTAAACTTGTGACTCCGTGACCCCTTGACCCCCCCCCCCCC
>JACXGI010016307.1:0-16099 GCA_016801175.1 Esox masquinongy | reverse complement strand
GTTTGAGAAGCCTGAGGCCTTTCTGCCATTCTCTGCAGGTGAGGGACAGAGCAAGACAAAATGCATCCCTGATGTGATTAACGTCATAGGAAGTTACATAATAATACCATTATTGCTATTCTTACAGGGCCCAGAATGTGTCTTGGAGAAGGACTTGCTCGCATGGAGCTCTTCCTGATCATTGTTACTCTCTTGCGACGCTTCAAATTTGTCTGGCCTGAGGGTGCAGGGGAACCTGACTACACCCCTGTGTTTGGCATAACCATGTCCCCCAAACCCTACAAAATGGGTGTTAGACTGAGGTCAAACTAGTTAGATGGATATTTTAGAGACAGAGTTGAAGGGTTAATCCTGTATAATTATTCTGAACTGAATTGTATCATATTCGCGAGTTAGTAGATACGTTCATAATTGTAATTAGTAAGGCAACATATACTTATTTGAGTATATTTCATGTTTGTAATGTATATATACACACACATATTTAAATATGTGTATATATTTGTAAGAAGATGACCTAAGCAGAAGCAATTGCCACTGTTGATGAAGTGAAAATATGTGTAAGACACATTTTTGTAATAATTGAAAGAAAATAAAGACAAATACATAGAAAAGAAATTAAAAATATATAGAAACTAAAAGTTTATCATATCATAAAAATATGCCACATGAAACTTACAAAATAAACAATAAAATTATGTTTTTTTTAAAATATATAATTAAGGTTCATAGTTCGCAAAGTACGGTTAAGTGCCTTCCGCGGTAATTTTTATGGTGTATTACTGCGACGTGACGTCAAAGTTGCGACACGCCACGTGGTTTACGGAAGTAAACACATGTCGATAGTGAAAGCACAGAGGTTTCAACATCACTAAACCATCATTGGTGAAACATCGCTGACACTGTCGTTTTAGGAAATTAGAGAGAGTGGTCTGACAGCACAGCTCTGTGAACAGCTATCAGCATGGCAACAGATGCCAAAAGATTAAAGGTATAAATGTTGTTTTAATTGCTAGTATGGTACATCGCTAGCTAGCTAGGTAACGTTACTTACCAGATATGTTGGATCCGCATTGTTTTGACATGCTTGCTAGCTCTTAGGTGTAAGAACCTCTTTTTAAAAAAGTGAACTGCGCATCTCGTTTTTTTTTTTAATGTTTAGCGTGCTCTTGGGTAGTTAAACGATTTCAAGTTATGAATGCTAGTTAGCTTATAAGTTACCAGCCGTAATAGCTACCAACTTAGGTGACTACGTATTTTTATTAGAAGTTTTGGTTTTTCACGTGTCAATATGTTCAATCATTACAGACCAAACTGCATCTTGGTCATTCTATGTTAACGGGAGTCTGATGTGATGTTGTGTTGATCTTTATTGTATCCCCAGACAGACGGCAGCTCGTCAGACACCCCAGTGCTGGACCCTCTCCAGAGTTTTTTGCAGTGGTGTGAAGGGGTGGGGCTGAAACACAACGACAAGGTAACAGTTGCATTATCTGGAAAGAGTACAACACATCGTTGTCCTCAATTTATTGTTAATGCTAAATCCATTCTCTAAGGTGTACTTCAGCAAGAAGGGCACAGTGGCAGAGTATGGCATGCTGGCTAAGGAGGACATAGATGAGGGGGAGTTGCTTTTCACTGTACCCAGAACGGCTCTTTTGCACCAGGGCACCACTAAGGTGCTTGCTGTGCTAGAGGAGGGTAAGATTGCATCACCCATGCATACACATACAGACTCAGACACACACACACACACACACACACACACACACACACACACACACACCCTTTTTGTCTAAGACCTTCAAAGAGAACGGCTGGTCCTCTAACTTCCTAGGTAAAGCCTCTCTGGAGAACACATCCGGCTGGGTGCCTCTCCTCCTGGCTCTAATGTATGAGTACACATCTCCTCAGTCCCACTGGAGACCTTACTTGTCCCTCTGGCCTGACTTCACTGCCCTGGATCACCCCATGTTCTGGTAAGGTCCAAACGATGCATACAGACGAGAAACGTCAACAGAAATGTGTGGGTGGGTGGGCCGGCAACAAAAATATAGCAAAATTGGTACAGAACAGATAGCTGCCACTGAAACATTTTGGGAAACGTGCTCCGCTCCCAAGACAAGGAATGCGTGTTTCACTCCTTACACCATCCCATCTCCATCTAGCTGTGACTGTCGGCCTGTCAGCATGGCCATATTATATAAAAATGTCAAAAATAATTGTTTCTCAATCTGTGTAGGCTGGGCTCTCCAGTGGTTGGGCAGTTGGTTGTCCACCTGTTCCTACGTCCCTGATACAAGCTAGATCACTGTTTCCCAATCCTGGTCCTCAGGACCCAAAGGGGTGCACGTCTTTGTTTTCGTCCTAGCACTCACACACCTGATTCAAATTAAAAACTTGATGATAAGTTGATTACGTCAATCAAGAGTGTAAGTGGTAGGGCAACATTTGAAACAGGTGTGTGAGTGCTAGGGCAAAAACAAAAACATGCACCCCTTTGGGTCCCGAGGACCAGGATTGGGAAACACTGAGCTAGATGATCTAACACTCCAGTAGACTTAAACTCTCTAATGGCTCAGTGATTTCCGTTGTCTGTATTTTGGTTGAGATGTATTTTGTGGATGTGATTTGTAGGTCGAAGGATGAGAGGGACAGACTCCTGAAAGGTACCGGGATCCCAGAGGCGGTGGACACTGACCTCACCAACATCCAGAAAGAGTACAAAGACATCGTCCTACCGTTCATAAGGCTACACCCTGACCTGTGGGATCCAGAGAGACACACACAGGATCTCTACAGAAGCCTGGTGGCTTTTGTCATGGCTTACAGGTTAGAGGCTGACGTGGCTCAGGGATCTGGATGGGGAGGAGTGGACTGATTGGCCTTCTGCTAAGATGCTTGTTCATCATTGCAAAACAAAATCCATTCAAAATTAAGACTGATCTCAACCACTGTCAGAACAGTAAAATAGTCAAACAGGTACACTTCAATTTGATCGTTTCCCTCCAGGTTAACTTTACGGTTTACTTTACAGTTTACTTTATTCATTAATAAGGCAGTTGGTTTAAGGCACATGCATAGCTGACCGTTCATTGGAAGGGTAGATTCAGCTGCGCAGTCCATGAGTGTTTGGACAGTGACACGTGTTTTGTTACTTTGGATCTGTACTTCAGCACATTGGATTTAAAATGAAGACTGAAGGCATATATGCCTGGAAATAAACTGGAGCTGCAGTACAGGCCCGGCAGAGCATCACCATGGTAGAATCCCAGTGTCTGGTGATGTCTGATGGTCCCAGACTTGATGAAGTGATCGAATACGCATGACTTGCAACCAAGTACAAAATATGATTAATTAATTTAATGTTTTTAAAAATGAGGGGGATATGAATGAAAAGGGTGTAATCCCTACACAGTTCAAGGTTTAAACCCCCTGAAATTAAAGCTGACAGTCTTCACTTTAGCCTCTTAGTCATTGTTTCATTTCAAATCTAGTGTGCAGTACAGTAACAAAAGAACAAAACTTGTCTCACTGTCCAGATACCTACAGACTGCATTAAAGATATGCATAGTGAAGACCTAGATTAATGAGACACATTTAACATATTTCCAATAAGCTGATCTGAATCTTGGCTGATATTATCTCTTTCTGGGGAAACAGGTTTGTTTCTGGCAGCATATATGCAGTCCAGATTCTCCATAGTAGTCCTTGAAATGCCACTGCTGTGATTGGTTGATGATTTCCACACACCACACTCCTGTCCTGTGATTGGTTGATGATTTCCACACACCACTCCCCTGTCGTGTGATTGGGTGATTTCCACACACAGGTGAGACCAGTGTCTTACTATAAAGTATCTCTTAGCCTACAGCTTTTGTCCCACCCCCCACCCTCCCAAAGGTTTTGGTTAAATACAGATTTAAGTTCTCTCATTTTGGTTAAAGGGGAAAAACAGTTTTGCTGCTCAAAACCACTTTCACCCAGTCTCAGACCCATACCAACAACAACCACAGTACCAATACTTGGAGGTTCAGGTGTGCAGCAGGTTGTTTGGGGTTGTACTGCTGTGTTTCAATGGGCAGGAATCTGTGTCAGTCACTTGGTTTCTTTTTAACCAGTGACTGGATTGCAAAGAGAGATTTGGAAGGAGAATTCAGATGTGACTATTGCCCCTCAAAAATAGAAAAATCACTTAATTCAGCTAAATGTTTTAATTTAGGAAATCTGTTTCCAAGTACTCCAGTGAGTACAGAATAGTTATGTGATTGTGGCTCAATGAGGTATGAAATTATTTTAATTGTCTTAGTTGTGGTCATTATTTAGGACAATTATTCTCCGGGCACACGACCATCTGCTCTGACATTTCTTTTCTTCCTGTGGCTGAATCTAGTTGACTACCTTCAAATATGAGTACAGACTTCATGGCGTTTGAGTTTCACACACAATCACTTTCTCAAAACTTTCAATACTTTTTTGGGGGGGGTGGATAAGCAGTCACTCCACGTCTGATTACTTGTGTCCCCCTTCATGGTCCTTGGAGGTGATTTACATGTTAAGGAGATGAAGCCGATTGTTACTGACAGTAGTAACAGCTGCATTTCAACAGCTGTGATATAAAGCTAACGCTTCAGGTGAGTCTGAATACTCTCACCTATCACGCTTCGTCCCGTTCTTCCTCGGCAGTTTCCAGGAGCCCCTGGACGAGGAGGACGAAGATGACAAGGACCCCAACCCCCCCATGATGGTTCCCATGGCAGACATGCTGAACCACGTGTCCAATCACAACGCCAATCTGGAGTACACGCCAGTGAGTGGAACGCTCCGAAAATTCATATCCTGTTCACTGATGCTATGTACTGTGGATGTGTGTGTATATAGCTAGCAAATGATGTGTGTTTTTATGTCCGCGTTTGCAGGATTGCTTGAAGATGGTGTCAGTGCGAAGTATCTGTAAAGGAGAGGAAGTTTTCAACACCTATGGTCAGATGGCCAACTGGCAGCTCCTCCACATGTATGGCTTTGCTGAGCCATACCAAAGCAACAGCAACGACACTGCAGACATACCTATGTCCAATGTGTACAAAGCAGCTGTGCAAGGTGACAATTGACCAGACAATATATGTTCAGTATACATGTGTTTGTACATACATACATACATACATACATACATACATACACCCAGTGTGAGTCAAAAGTTATAGTGAAGAATAGTGAAGACATCAAAGCTATGAAATGACATGTGGAATCACGTAGTAACCAAGAAAGTGTTTAACAGATCAAAATACATTTCATATTGTAGATTCTTCAAAGTAGCCACCTTTTGCCTTTGCTTCATCAGGTAGTCACCTGGAATGCATTTCAGTTAACAGGTGTGCCTTCTCAGATGCTATTCTGTGGAATTTCATTCCTACTTAATCAGTTCTGTTGTGACAAGGTAGGGTTGGTATACAGAAGACCACCATTATGTCCATACTGTAGTAGTCCATACTATGGCAAGAACAGCTCAAATAAGCAAAAAAAGAAGCTATTTGACCAGGAAAGAGAGTGATGGTGCTGCGTCAGATGACCTGGCCTCCACAATCACCCAACCTCAACCCAACTACGTTGGTTTAGGATGAATTGTACAATAGAGGGTAGGAAAAGCAGCCAACAAGTGCATAGCGTATGTGCGAACTGCATGACTGTTGGAAAAGCATTTCAGGTGACTACCACAAGAAGCTTGGTGAGAGAATGCCAAGAGTTTGCAAAGGCAAAAGGTGGCTACTTTGAAGAATATAAATGTATTTTGATTTTACACTTTTTTTTGGTTACTACATGATTCCTTGTGTTATTTCAGTGGAAAATGGTACAAATACCCTGGAATGAGTAGGCGTGTCATTTGACTTGTGCTGTGTTGTACATACACACAGTACCTTGTTTTTTTGTGACCAGTTGGGACTCCTTTCCCTCCAGAGCAGCCAACATTAATCCGGGCTTGGATTCTAGTGCCAGAAACTTGTTGCCTATTCTAAAATGCATATTTATTTTTTTAATAGGGACCCTGACTTAATATTTTTTAATACTCATCAGTATGTTACTGTGCTGATATCTTCTTTGACTAGGGCAAGCTAAGTTCCAAGGAGTCCTGACGAGATTTGGATGTGTGTCCTTGCAAGACAACTGTTAATATGTTACAGAAAAATAACTTAAAACTGAAATCAACCAAATTAGACCACAGCAAATCTACAGTGAATGACTATTAATAGATTTACTTTGACACCATCTCTGTTCCATCCTGATTCCGCTTTTCAGTGACTGAGTCTGAAGCTGAACAGCGCCTCCTGGTGGAGAAGTGGAGTCTGTTGTGCGAGATGGAGATGGTCGGAGACGAGGGAGTCTTCATTTTCGGAAAGTCGGGGTCTCTCACTGACACAGAGATGTACACAACACTAAAGGTAATAATGACAGTAACATAACCCACTCGAGTACATGCACTCAAATAGAAGACTATTCATTGTACATTGCCATTTGCCCTCCCTAGATCTTGTGCATGTCAGCGGAGGAGTTTGAGGAGTTCAGAGAGAATGAAGGCTGGGAGGAAGCAGAGGACGATGATGATGAGAAAATGTTGCAGGCACTCTCTAATGAAGGACTGCCCAGTTTGGCCCCTCTGTGGAAGCGTCTGGTTCACGCTGCGGTCTGCTTCACACTGGACTCCTATGGCGAGGATATACAGAAGGACCGGTTGCTGCTGGAGGATAAAGATGGCCACACTAAATTGAACAGCCGGGAGAGGAGAGCACTACAGGTCCGCTATGGCCAAAAGACTATCCTGAACCAGCTCCTGGAGCTCACCAAACCCTAAAATAACATGGAATCCATTCCAAAGCACCAACTGATTTGATAGCCACATAGTCAAATTTGTATAACTAAAGCTGACCAGTAGCTCTCTTATAAAAGAGGACTAATTTGAGTGTATATCCCTGTGAGGTTGGATGGATTTTAAGATAGCTCAAGTACTGTTCCAGTCAAGGTCCTTGGTGTGTTACTTCAGATGTTCAAACTTTAACCTGATAACTTCTTACAACCTGATCATGAAACAATTGTTTACTTTGATTTATAAAAATATTTAAACTAAGGTTTGAATAGCATTTGTATGATCTGTATTTAAAAAAACTTTTTCCAATCTGATTAACTGCCTAGTTCCTGTCCATTCAGTTGTAACAGGTCCTAAAGGAAACAGATGTGCTAAAGTGTGATAACATTGAGGAAAAGATGCCTGTGTTTTATACAACTGCATTTTTGCACTGAAGATTACCAAACCAAATTACTGAATTAAAATTTGACTTTAAACCTGACCGTCCCTAGTTTTCAAAGTGCTGGGTACTAGAACTTCCCCTTACCTGAAAAAGCAGCTTCATTTCATAGAACTGCTTACACTAACCATATCCGTTTACCTGTTGAAAAGTGCACCACCCTAATTCAGTGGATTCCAAACAATTTTACTTGCCCCTGTTCCATCACTGCGGAACATCTTACCAGAAACTGACATTTTAAAGTCAACCCTTCCCCAATTTTGTTCTTCAATATGGATAACTAAATTACAAAAATCAATGGGCAAGAATATGCAACCTTTTGGTTACTAGCTAAACAAACCACTGAGCCAGCTGCCACCCCAGCTGTCAAAGGTCTCAACTGACTGACAAGGTTCGGGAACCACTGCCGCAATATTCACTGTAATTTAACATTCTCACAATAAAATTCAACAAGTAACAGCAACAAAACAGTCTCATGTAATTTGTCCACCAAGAAAAACCCAAATGCAGTTCAGTTTTTTAATGCGTTAACTACAGTATGCATACATACAGGAAGTAGCAAGAACTAAAGGCAACTATAAAGGACTAGAAAACACAACACGGACCAATACATTTACAAAACATTCAAAATCCTTACAAAAAGGGCTGTATTGGTCCTTCTCTTGTTGTTCTGCAATTTGGATCTTTGTACAAATTTTAAGATTCAATTTACCATCTCAAATTTTCCACAATTGTACAAGTCCGGGGAGAACCTCTAACCCACTATTTAAAATGGAAAGACCACCGCCCCACCACACCCCAAACAGATGAAGGAGTGACCTTTTGAGAGTCTAGTGCACTGCCTCTCTTCCCACTTAAATCAAAAATAAAAAACAGGCTGCTTTTTTTTTTTTTAAACCACTACCTTTAAACCTCTGAAAGCAAATAAATCAGTCATGAAATATGCAAAAACAAAATCTGTAGGAGGGAGACAAACAGGGGGGGCTTTGGTAGTGAGTGAATGTGTGTGTGTCTTCTTTACAGGTTAGATAATTTGTTGGACACACTCCTTTCACACATCTGCTCATACTGTTAGCTCTCCATCTCCCTTTTAATATTTACATCGAAGCATCAAAATTATATTAAACAGCATGTCCAAATAACTTCTCCATATCTCCGGCCAAAACAAACTCTTAGATCCGTGAGCAGCAGTCCTTAAACTTCAAATCAGCGTTGCCAGTTGGTCCAGTGCTAACAGTAAGGTAGGGGGAGCCTCTATGGGGTGGGGTCCAGGGATGGAGGGTTTGGCCCTAGTTTCTCCTGCTGACTAACTGGCACCAGTGCCTTCCATCACCTGCTGAGCCTGCTTTTGCCCCATGCAGCACTGAGCCACTGACTGGAACAACCTGAGAGAGAGAAGACAGCGGAGGGGTATTTAATCCAAGTCCTCCCATTGCAGCAAATTATCTGTGAATTATATTTCTTTTTGAAAAAGGCAGCACATGAACACACAGCATGCTGCTAACTGGTTTATCGTCCAGCTGCTAGTCTGCAGGTGAAGTCATCTCAGCTGAGCGAAAAGCCAACTCTGGTAGAGTGTGAATGAGCACATACTTTTCGATCTCTGGGGCACAATGCACAAAGTCATGGCTCCAGAACTTGAAGGCAGGGTTCTTGATGAGCTCAATGAAGGTGATGAGCAGTCCCCATGGGTGAGGCCTGTTCACAATCAGCCTCTCCAGGAGAACCCTGCGGACCAATGCAAACACTTAAGAGGCTTGAAAGCAAACCAACGAAATGTTGCTACATCCGCAATGTCAACGACTTAGTCGAAAGCTCCAGGAAAAAAAGACTTACCGGGTGATCTGCTCCTGGATTGCCTCAGTGTTGGCCTCAGCAAACAGGTAGAGCATAGTGCAGCTGAAGTAATGAGTGTGGCTGTTTGGATAGCGAAGCTGGTTGGCGATGGCATTCAGGAAGAGATAACGCCCTGGGAACAGAGGAACGAGACTGACTACAAAGCTGCACACGTCACTACAGTAGTAACACAGAAGTGCTTCCTGATGTGCATCTTACCCTCAGTGTCCAGGTCCACAGCTAGGTTCTGGAAGATGTCCATGTGGGCTGAGTGAGTGATGGTGCTCATGGAGGGGGTGCTGCCCTTGTTGTGGATGTGTGCGATGGCCTGAGTCCCCACATACAGCACCAGGGCGTTGATCAGCTGGATATTGTAGCGGTTGCCTGGCTCGTTTGAGACCTTAAATAGGTTTGGTGGGTGAAACACGAGAACAAAATGTAAGACAAAACACTAGCAATCCAGAAACACTGGCTTTTCCTCCCATTGCCTAGATCTTACTACAGAATCACACACACACACCCACCCACCACAATAAACATTTCCTCAAAGAGTCAAAACTTAACCTGGTCTAAAGCTGTGTCGCTGTGCTGCAAATACTTCCAGGGACCCAGAGTGGTGCCCCCTACCTGCAGGTTGCTGCGGAGCTCAGACAGGAAGGTGACGGGGGAGCGCGTCTTCAGGTATGAGTCCAGATCCTTCTTGAACTGAGAGGGCATCACTCCAGTGAAGTTAGTGAGGATGCGTGGAGCGATATTTATCTCGCTCAGCATGTCAACCTGGCAAAGGGTTAGGAAAACAGAATCAGTACTGGCAAACCTGCAGGAGATTCAGCCACTGGCCATAAGTATGTTGAGACCTGCTCAAACGTGTTCCAAAATCATGTCCATTAATATGGAGTTGGTGCCCCTTTTACTGCTATAACAGCCTCCACTTGTCTTGGAAGGCTTTCCACTAGATTTTGGAACATGGCTGCAGAGATTTGCTTCCATTCAGACTCAAGAGCTTTAGTGAGGCAGTGAAGTTGCCAATTGCAAAGGTGTTTGATGGGGTTAAGGTGAGGGCTCAGTTCTGGCCAGTTAAGACCTTCCATAAACCCTTTCTGTCTGGACCTTTGTTTGCGCACCGTGGCATTGCCATGCTGAAACAGGTTCGCCCAAACTGTTGAGAAATCTGAGATTGTAGATAACTCTGCTTTCCTTCAGTGGAACTAAGTTGCCCATCCCAAACTATGGAAAAACAGCCCCAGACCATAATTCCTCCTCCACCAAAATGTACAGTTGACAATGGGGCAGCTCTAGCTAGGCAGATATTTGCCAGTACCAAGTTGAAAGTCACTGAATTCTTCAATACGGGCCATTCTGCTGCCAGTGTATGTCTAAACAAATTGCATGGGTTTGTGCTCAATTTTATTCACCTGTCAGCAATGGGCGTGGCTGAAACAGCTGAATCCACCAAATGAAGTGGCCACATATTTTGGGCCATTTAATGTATTGAGGCTGTACCTTCAGATTAGGAGTGAAGGGGTCTGGAAGCCTCATGTTGCGTGGGAAGGCACTCAGGATCAGGTTGCGGAGCTGGATGCAGTTAGGCGGGATGACGTCACAGAAGCCGTAGTGGTAGTCGCACAGGAACTCCGGGAAGTCATGCAGCAGGACCAGAAGGACACGCAGGGTCCCCTGAGGACCGATAAACAATTTTAGGATAGTTACTTTAAAAAGGTGGACTCCAGTCACAATCAGCCCATTTCAATTGCTTAGATCCTCTTAGAACATGAATTTCCTCAAAACGTGATGTCATAACCAATTGTTTAGGGAGCAGGATGCACTACCTTGTTGAGTTAGAGAAAAAACTAAAACAGATAAAATAACTTCCCCTGGCTGAAATGATTTCATGTGACCAAGGTGAATCTTTAAAGAAAAGATGCACTTTTCATACCTTGTAGAGGATTTGCATAGGTTTGTTGAGCTCAACATTCCTCAGGAAGGGAGCCAGATACTTGAACAGGTCAATGAGCAGCTGAGCATACATGGGCCAACCCTAAGATCACAAAACCATTTATTAATGGTTGCCCTTACAAAATAAAATCACCAACCAAAGCAAGCAGAAATACATCAGTGACTAGTTCTTGCCTTCTGCTGAGGGGTGTGTGCCAGCATTCTGGCGATGAAGATACGATGAGAGATCAACTCCAGCCAAGCGTAGACAAAGCCAGGGGCTTTGGTAGGCCTCAGGATGTGGAAAGTGTTGCTGTGGACACAAACAACCAAACAAAACGTAAGTATAACGATGGCACAAAAGTAGCACCTGACAACCTCTTCAGTGAAAACCTACAATTTCCCGTATTTCACAAAAAAAACCTTAGTGACAGCAGTATTTACCAGAAGGCAGTGAGTGTCTGGAAGTTGATGGTCTCCAGCACATGCTCAGGGGCATTGAGTTCCAGCAGCAACATGATGAAGATGCGGTGGTAAGGCAGCTGCTGGAACTCAGTCTGTCTCACATCATGGTCCTGGATCAGCACTCCAACCACAATACCTAGAACCTGAGGCAGGACACATTCACATCAGAAATCATGTCATCTCACAACAGAAAGTTTCCAAATCTGACACATCAACAGACGCCTCTACAAAGAGTTCATTTTTTTTTAGACATGGTCGGTATCCTCCTGATCCTTGCCTTGTTAAGTAGGTTGATCTTGGTGACTGTGTTGGTAGCTTCTCCAGAGTGCTTGACCAGCAGGGCAATGAGGCGCACAAAGGCATCAAGATTGTGATAGCACTTGGCCCGGATGATAGCAGCGCTGGCTGCCGGGTTGTGCTGCTGCTCGGCCTGGGCGCGGTAGCTGATCTCCACACACATCTCTGTGCACAGCCGGAAGAAACGTGTGATCAAGTCATCAGTCTTCAGAATGCCTTGCTGGTGCATCTGGAAAGGAAAAGGGAGTACAGTGAGAATTGCTAGTGTCATTATCTAGTCAGGACTCCTTTCCAACAAAGCAAAGATGTGAGAAACGAAACATCTTTAAATAAACAAAAATACACTAACTAGTTAAATAATCTAAGTGCTTGGCTTACCAGAAAATGGCTCATTTAAAAAAATACAAGAACAAATGCAAAGCACAAATAAAGGTATGCACCTAAAATTCCAAACTGTTCATGAATAAAATGTTTTTAAAGCCCAGCTCAATCCAGCAGTCTAACATTAATCAAGTCATTATACAGGGTATCTGCAGGTTTCAGCAAGTTAAATTTAAGACTAAGACTTTAACGCCACTTTGAATCCAATTTCACAACAACACCACATGCAAAAAATACATAAGGACACCAATTAGACTGAAGTAAGGCACCTACAGACTATTTGTTGATGAGCACCAAAACAAGCAGCTGTTTAAGGTGCTTCCATATCTGCATGCAACGACAGGGAAACATGACTGTAGCACTGATATGCATTGTTAGTGAAGTAGACTACTGCATCTCCCTCCAGCGTTGTTTAATTCCCTCCAGTGTGTGGACAATCAGTGTCCCCATCATTAATTTTCTCAATGCCAAAAGGGCTAGTGATCTTTGGTTCGGTCTTGTACTAACTTTTGTTCAACTAATAACAATAATAATACTAATAATAATAATTAATACAATTATAACAATAGGTCTATAACCTAATAATTATTAACAAGAACAATAAGGCACACAGACATATACAAATAATCTGCATACCTAGCCAACAACATTATTTCATGTAGTCGTCTTTAATTTTCATTTAATTTACAAAAACGTCCAACATCTCAAATAATTTTTAGACAACATACCAAACCTAGCTTCACCAGAGCATTGTTGTTACTATGGTAACCAACGCAAATTCCACATAGGTAGCTATCATGTGTAAACCCCCGCATGGGTACTGTAGACAGAATTTTCTCTGGGTTCAGTTATCGCTTATCGCAGTCTTGTCTGCAAGTGCCTGTACCCAGATGTTAGAGCAGTAAGCCTACTGACTGTACTCCGCGGGACTGTCATCTGTGATATGACCAACAGAACAGAGATCAGGAGTGAAATCCCATGGTACCTGCAGGAACATTAACAGCCATGTCTATGTTGCTAGCTAAATTACCTAGCTTGGTACTAGCTAGCTACAGCTCCGGAAAAAATTAAGAGACTACTGCACCTTTTTCTTTCCTTTCTAAAAAAGTTGAAAAAGAAAGTTGAGTGTGGAACAGAAGCATTCAATTTGCAGTGGTCTCAATTTTAACCCTTCTGTTCCTCACTCAAAACCTTGAGGAAAGAAAAAGGGGCAGTGGTCTAAATTTTTTGCAGAGCTGTATATATCTCATGAACAACGGTGTTTGGAGAAAAGCAGCCAACAGTCACGTGTCTTGCTGACATCTTACAATCTCACTGAAATCGTGATTCCACTCTGCACACAACCAGAGCTAAAATGCGTTCACAAAGCACATATTTGTGCACCACCTATTCACAGTGCGAACAGAAGTTACATTTTTTAAAACCTTTAAATAGACAAGACTTTATGGCCTTATATTTAGATAAGTTAATTTAAGACTTGAAGGACCCGCGGATACCCTCTTAATGAATGTCCATGTTCAGTCGTCTCACTAACAGTGTTTCTGGTTGAGCACAGCAGTGGGTTGTACGAAAATGATGCTATAAACTGCTCAAGCACTATAGTCCCAAGTGTCAAGGCTGGGACCAGACCAGTGCTGGTCCCAGCAAACAAACAGATTAGCATGTGTGCACGCTGTACTGCACCTGGCCCACAAAGGCAGAAAAGGCCTTGGTACTGTCCCGACCGGCAGCTGCAGAATGGTACAGGTTCACCCATTCCCTCAGCAGGTACTCAGCCTTCTCCCTCAGGCCTGGTGGATCGTCATATTCAGAAGCCTGGGAGATGCCAGAGTGCATCATGAAGTTAGGACCTCCGTGGGCCCGGTCAATCATGGCCTCGTAGTTGGAGCGGACCACATCCATCAGCTGAGGAAGCCTTGAGGTCACAGGACAAGTATGCATCGGTCACCAGCCCCATAGAATCAATTACAGGTTTAAGTTGGGAATTCATTTAGAAAGTAAAAAACAAAGGATGTGCAACTATAATTCTGTTAATGACATTTGTTTCAATTCCCAATAAACACTGTTGATGCAGTTTTGAAAATACAAAAAACGTGGGGTGACCAATTATTTCTACATTTTAATTTCAGAACAATAATCTTTAATAATAGTGCAGGTCAGTGTCCCCATTTGGCTGCCTCAGTACAAACCAGAAGAATATTAAATTGGACATGGGACATACCCCTCAGGGGCGTTGGCCCTGGAGTGGGCGCTGGTTCTCATCAGAGTCTCGATGGTGTGGAACAGGTCGGCCTCAGTGATGTGGCTCACACTGCGCTCATCCACCAGCAACAACTTCACCAGCTGCATGGCGAAGGCCACGGCCATGTAGTGGAGCCCATTCTCCATAGACTTCAAACAGAAACACACAGGGGTTGTACAACTGACACGTAGAAATTATACCACCAGCCAATCATCCGGTCTTCTAGACCACACAACCGATTCAGACGTCACTGTTCTGCTTTCAACCATCCAGGCTTAGTGAAGGTGTTTACCTGTGCCAGGTGCAGGTCATACTGCTGCATGTTGACCAGGTGGTTTCTGATCAGCAGCTCCACAGCCTCCACATTGTACTTGTACTCATCACGGCACTCAATCAGGCACCTGGGACAAGTCAAATATATCCCAAATGTTAACAAACCAGAGCATATCTCTCTCCATAGGAGCCAAACAAACTCCCACTAGTGGATTTTCAGGGGGATACCGACCTGGTAATCTGCTTGTTGCACCACTGTGGTCCGTACGCCCGGCCGTCCTGGAGAGCTTTGAGCACCAGCAGGTGGCACTCTCTGTAGCGCAGCAGGAGGTCAGCATCGGCACCACTGGTTGCATCCAGCAGACCCTCGACAGCCTAGGAAGAGAAGAAAGCTTTGAGACGCATTTGTAACAACAAAACTAGTGCTGGCAAGGTATTTTTATAACCATAACCAACAGTTATGAATAAAACAACCGTCAGAACCAATAAACACTATAAATACACTTAAGGAGATAAATCTAATTATCAGTGTAAGGTCTTAATTACATTCTGTCTAAATTGGCGATTCCATCACCTCCCTGCACAGGCACTCCTAAAACATGGCCTCCACTTGATACTGTAATGTTGGCAAGAACTGCATTAGTAACCTTGTACCCACAGTGGCTATGTGATCTATATGAAACATCCAGTCTGCTAAAACCCACCTTCTCGGCTGAAACAAATATATCTCACGGGAGTGCAATTTCTAAGTAAACGTGAATGAGACAAGTGATTAAAACAAAAGTTGTGATCTATAATTGGCTGGCAAAAATCAATGTACACTGCACAGCAACGTTAAACAATTGTTTACTTCAGTTGTTAGGTAATGGATCAAATAGGTGAATATTAGAATGGCTTAATTCTGCCATTTGAACTACCACAGCGAGGCAAAACTAAAAGTGCTTTTATTTAACCCATAAAGGTATGCCAATTGTGGCTGTAGGACACTCAGTCCCTGACCTTCTGCAGCAGGCCCAGAGCAGCGATGCCGTCCCGGGAGTTCCTGGCCAGGGCCACAGCCTCCAGGAGGCTACGTAGGGCCTGGGTCTGAGGGTTCATGGCCAGTGCCGGGGGGATGGCGTGGAGGTGCTGTTCCAGGTCCGTCATGCACTTGTCATAGATCTGAGCCACATCGTCTGTAGCCCAAGCCTGTTGCTGTAATAGACACAGAGACACGCCCCGTCAGTCAGACAGACAGACAGACAGAGACACGCCCCGTCAGTCAGACAGACAGACAGACAGAGACACGCCCCGTCAGTCAGACAGACAGACAGACAGAGACACGCCCCGTCAGTCAGACAGACAGACAGACAGAGACACGCCCCGTCAGTCA
>JACXGI010016306.1:0-16105 GCA_016801175.1 Esox masquinongy | reverse complement strand
CACACACACACACACACACACACACACACACACACACACACACACACAAACACACAGGCATACACAGGAACACAGTGCTAATTTTAGATGTTTGTTTTGGAAGGGGCCATGTTCGTCATAACTAAATATTGTTGATGGTCATATGTGTGGGGGAATGTGTGTGTGTGTGTCTGCATGCCTGTGTGTGTTACTCTGCAAAGTCACCATGTCTCTTTTCAGGAGCAGCGCCTTGCGGAGAGAAGACCAGCTTCTCCCTGAATTCATCATGGTTAGCCGGCCTTAATGTGAACACATCTCCCAGGCTTGCGTGGAGTCACCAACCCCGCGGTCCACTACCCAAGCAGAGTCAGCCGTAGATCTGTCATCCCGCTGGATGACTTAGCGCATGGGCGCTAAACTTGTTACTAATTTGACATGCTCGTTTGGTAAGTCGTGCCGACAGGTTCAACGTGGTAAGTGCATAGTTAACGGCTCGAAGAGCGTGGGGCAAAGGGGGGATTAATGAATATCTGCCGTCGCACATATTTACCTCAGTGTTTTACCCAAAAGGCTCGGGCTTCTCTGTTTTCAATCCCCCCGGGCCGGAACAGTTTTGATGACGCCGCTCTTCCACCCCGGACGTCATGTGACGCAAGCGTCTGAGCTGCCAAGGGGATTCAGGAGAGCGTGATGAAAAGCGGAAAAGCGGAAATCCTTGTCGATGATGCCCTTCCACGTGTGTTGCTGGCCGATTTTCATCACCCACGGGCATCCCATCAGCTCAGAGCACAGTCATTTAAAGAGCGAGGTTTACCGTGAACTCCAAGACCTTTTTGGAAAGTGACCAGTTTCAATGATGCAGAGGTTGTTGCTTTCACTTTTTACAAAACCTCCCGATAAACTGGTTCCCTAGTGAAGTGTGAGGGTGGGTGGACCAGTACAACACTTGAAAATCTAACTATTAGTGACCCTAACCTTCCAGCTCCTACCACAGCCTGCCCTGTCCTCCATACCAGTGTTACAGTGGAACACCAGCGTTACTGCATTGCTAAGGCCTGATGCGGTAGAGGTGGGGTATGACTGCCTCCACAGACACCCAGATGTTTCCTGAAGTTGCACACCAGAGACAGCTTCTCAACTAATCATCAAGTTATCGATTTGCGGACCAGCAGCTCCAGTTGGCGGAGTGGAGAGGAGCGGGTGAAACTGAAGCACAGCACACCTCAACTTTAGAGTTTTCCGTGGGTCCCGTTTTTCTGTGGGTCCCGTTGGAGAGTTTTCCGTGGGTCCCATTTTTCTGTGGGTCCCGTTTTTCTGTGGGTCCCATTAGACATAAAGGGTTGTGAGATTCGCTGAAGTTTGAATAACCGGGATTTAGAGAGGATCCAGAATTTCATTGTCTGTTCTTGGAATTGTAAAACTTCACGCCCCTCTTTGAATACAAATATCTATTAGTTATAAATTTGTTTTTCAGGGGTTTTTCGTGGGTGCTGTGTTGAAAGCTGAAGGTCTAACAATACAATTCCAAATGGAATATGATCGAACGTTTGATTGTAACGGAATTCCTGATGCTGACTTAACATATAGTTATTCTATGAATACACACCTTATAACAGCAGTACTATATATATATATATATTTCAGAAAAATGACACTGATATACACCACTGAGTGTTAAGTGGAGCCTTTCACCAACCAAATTAACCCTCTGCATTTTTCACCGAAAAATCAACATTTTCAACACAGGCAAACACTGGCCAATTTACTGTGTACATGCAGATCTGTCATTGCTGCCGAAGGTGTCTGGTGGAATGTGTTGCTTGTCTCGTTGAAGAACAAAGTCTCTACTTCTGCAAAGCAATTAGTCGTCCCCACAGGAACCAGACTGTTATGTGTATAACAAATGTCTATTCACAGTGGTTATTAGTGTTGTCCCAGTGCACTGGATGGGTGATTCCAGCTAATGAACACAATAAATCGAGACTAATACGAGACAATATCTGGTAATTGAAACTAATTTGTGACTATTAGAATGTAGTGGATGAAACAAAGCTAGCCTGCAGACTTCATCTCCTTTGGGCTTCGGGACAAAAAAAAACCAAGACGACGTTTTGAAAGTGTTGCGTAACTTGTTTTCCAACTCCCATTGCTGCAAATTAGCTTTTGTTTTGGTGTGAAGTTTATGAACTACGACAGTTAAAGAATATCCGATAGGAATAGAGCGAAATAAATGAAAAGAGAAAGAGATGAAGACAAAAAGAAAGAAAAGAGAAAAGTTAAAGAGAAGAAATGAAAGATTAGTGTGATTTTTAGTGTTTCAGAAAGTTCTTTCATCTAATTTGCGTTGCTGGGTTTTTCAAGGTGTTGCTAGGTGCTTTAATAAAACAGATGATGGAGAATTCCAGAGTCTGTTAGATGTATTATAAATAAGGGATGAAGGACAAGACAGAAAGAGCAATTATTAACTTTCTTAAACATCGTTTACGCGTCAAGCGAGCCTTTGATATAACACAGGGGTGTTTTTAATGGCGTAGATCAAAGGATTTCTAAACCCCAGTGGTCTGCTTTTTAAACTGACTTCAATTAAATAAATCATAAACAAAACACAGTGATAGTAGACCAGAGGCCTCTGGTTCCGTCCCTGCAGAGACATTTAAATAGTAAAAATGTGTGGTTTGTGTGTGTGTGTGTGTGTGTGTGTGTGTGTGTGTGTGTGTGTGTGTGTGTGTGTGTGTGTTTTTGAGTGTTGTGTTCATTAGCGGTAGTTGTGGTAGCTCACTATGGTGTGTTTCTGTGCACTATCCAAACAAATGCCTCATGTTTACATTAAGGTCCGGAGATCTCCGTCGAGCTAGATTTTCTTTAGTCCTAAACTAGGCTTAATATAGTCATTGGAGTTATTTAAAGTTGTGAGGCATTAAGGTTTAGTCCCTGTAGAAAGCCGAGTGTTCTTTGTAAAATTGTTTACAATCGTGTTTTTTGTTCATTCGCAGTGATTATTCAGGGCCTTTCAGTTTTCCCCCAAAGAACTTGAAGTGAACATAATGATAATGTTCCAGTTTGTTATGGTAACTAATGTTCATTTGCTCTGCTCTAAAGTAATTCACTCAGTTAATGAGAAGCTTCAGTTTGACAATAACATCAAAGTGATCGCTCTGGGCCTTAGAGTTTGTCCCTGAAGAAAAAGAAGTGTACATAAGACCGTATTCATTAGATTAGCAAAGCAAACTGTCATTTGTTTAAGAAAACAGCAAGTTAAATTGACCAGCGAGGACATGTCCAAAGAGAAAATCATTAACAAGAAAACATCAGGCTTCAGAAATAAAGACGCGATCTCACTGAAAATATATTTAGGAAAGTTATATTTTCCAATAAAGGTTAACACTGAAACAAGGATTTAGGAAAGAAGAAAATAGTGCCGGAAAGACAGTTTAGCAGATCACTGCAGTCTGTGCAATATGCTCGGACCTGCTGAACTGCCACAAGCTGTCACTCAAGTCATAAATTACAGCTCATTCACAACAGTGCTGCAAGGATCCCCACACAAACAAGTCAGCCTGCATCCCCGCGAACCCCGCTAACCTTTATTGGCTTCCCGTCTGTCAAATCATTGACTTTAGAATTCTCCTTCTGGTCTACAAAGGCCAAAATTGCATAAGACCTGGCTACCTGTCTGATCTCTTCTCCCCCTCCATGACTCTTGCGGTCGAGTCACACCTAAATGCGTCACACACCAATAACCCTGAACTCTGAACAGTTCAGGGGGCAAGGCCTTTTCCTTCCACGCACCAATTCTTTGGAACTCCCTTCCTGCCAATCTAATGGCTGATAAGACTGTTGGGGATTATTAGAGCAGGCCTCAAGACACATCTTGATCAGATGGCCTACACCTCCTGCCTACCCTATTTTTCTGGCCCTAAAAAACAAATTTGTGCATATGGCACTGTTTTTGGGGTAATTGTTCTGGTGTATGATGAAGCACCGTCCGACGAGTTTAGAGGCATTTAGTTGTGTCTGAGCGGGCAATATGTTTCCATAAACGTCAGAAATAATCCTGTAGCTCCTTACGTCGTCAATGAAGACAAGTGAGCCAGTTGCAGTGGCGGCAATACATGAACCAAGTCAGCTCCTCCATGTTTTACAGATGAAGTGGTATACTTTGGTTTATGTTAATCTCATCTCTTCCTTGTTAGTCCTTGGTACAGAAGTCTATAGGGTATAATTCTTTCTTTGTTCTTCTTAATGTACCAAACGGTTGATTTTGATACACCTAATGTTTTGGCTATGTCTTCTGTTGATTCATTCTGATTGATCTGCCTCATGAAAGCCAGCTTGACTTGCATTAACCTTTCTTTGGTCAGGACTAGACATTGAGATCTCTTTCGTGCGGTAAAGCTGCAAAGAAACACACCTGCCAAATAAGAAACATCTATGAATTTGTTTTTAATGATGATTATCTTTTAAGAATCTAAGAATCCAATTTTATATCAACACACTCTTAAATTTTTTATAACCAATTGTTAAGAAATATACTCAAGGGCCTTTCAAATGGCCCAGATGTTAATGTCTCTTTCATAGCACCAAGCTCCACCTCAGTCCAGGTTCCAGCCTCAACTTGCCACAGAGTAAAACATTTTCTGGTTGCGATTACTCCCATACACACAAAGACTGAACCAAAATGGATACAATTCAACGATTCATAAATTAGAAGTAAGTAGGAGACAGGAACAACAAAATAGTGCTATGAAGCACAGAGCCAAACCTGGTTTGGGAAGGAAATGCCTGTTGAGGAGCAAAAAAAACAGTTTGGCAGATTAAGACAAATGTGTATATATAAGCCTAATTGAAAGGTAAATTGAAACATTTGCCAAGCGGAAGGCCCCAGAACATTATTCTTGTAAAAATGAAAAGCGCTTTATACATGTAATCCATTATCATCAGTATTATTCATTATGATATTATTGATATAGATTATTGTTACTGGCCTGCCATGCTTAGGCACAAGCTAACCTCGTCACCGCGGTCGGCAGGTGAGGTTACCAAATTCAATTAGAGTCAAAGTCTCCCTTTTATGTCAAGCAGACATCTGGATTTGGCCGCTTGTTGATCGACCTGCCGGACTGCCAGTGTGGTGACAGTGGGCTGATTGGTTTCTCAGCTCATCCGTTGCTAATACCTGTTTGTCTCACCATCTCTGACGTAACACCAATCCTTTGAGGTGACAACGATCAATCTGTATCTGCAGCAATGTGTGTGTGTGTGTGTGTGTGTGTGTGTGTTTGTGTGTGTGTGTGTGTGTGTGTGGGTGCATGTGTGGGTGTATATGCGCGTGTGCTTACATGCGTGGATGCGCTTGCCTGTGTTGATGATCAATCTGAGCTGCCTGAGAAGCATTCTAAATCCCTAACCTTTGACCCCCCGCCTGCCACTGAAGCGATGTCTGATAATGAAAGTGAAATTGATCACTCCGCAGTTTCCTCTTTCATTGTGTGTCTGTGTGTGTCTGCATGGTTGTGTGTGTCTGTGTGTGTGTGTATCAGTGTGTGTGTTGCTATGTGTAGAGTAGGTGAGTCTCTCTGGTTTTGTGTGTGTGTTAGGGTTATTGTGTGTGTGTGTGTGTGTGTGTGTGTGTGTGTGTGTGTGTGTGTGTGTGTGCAGGTATGTCCGTGTGTGTGTGCCTACATGTGTGTATCATTGGGTCAGTGTGGAGTGTGTCAACGAGATCACATGGTATCATATCAAAACATTCTGTATTGTGGACTAACTTCTGTTTTGGACAGCATTAATTCCATGTGGTCACAGGTTTTCGACAACATTAATTCCATGTGGTCACAGGTTTTGGACTAATTCATGATTCAAGATCTTTCTGATTGCCATCATTCAGATGTCAGCGGATAATCTAGTTGTTAAAAATACAGTAATTTCTACCTCACCAAGTGCTATCAAAATAGAAATTAACAACATTCATATGATTACCTTGTGATTACCTAACCACTTTATAACTCGGACTTCATTTTTGGTTATCAGCGTTAAAAAATCTAAATAGGATGGTTGTGAAGTCGTCATTTAAAAGAAGAAACACATTGATGACATCCTAAATTCCCACTAAAACATCTGTATTTTAAAATCTTTTAGGTGTTTATATATGCTACAATACAGACCGATTAATTTGTAATTTATAAAATCAAGGCTCAGTATCTTATTTATATAGATTTATCAGGACTTTTTCAACTATGAACATTGTTACTAAATGTAGGCTTCTACTGGGCCAGGTGATGAGGACCAGTGCTCAGGGTTAGCAGACACTCTTTTTTTAGGGAGGTGTACAGACAGTTGGGCCTAATTTGATGTTTCAGGGACCTGGACAAATGTCTAGTATTGCATAGTAAGTTTTTTGGAGTAAAGTATAACAGAGATTGTGTGTAATGGGTATCGGTGTGTGTGTGGGTATGAGTTAGGTAGTGAGAATCCTACATGAACTAAAGGTTGATAGGGCAGCACATTTGAAAGAGTGGTTTAAATTTTCTCCACTGAACAGAGTCCCCCTACTCACCAAGAAGCAGATTACACTTTCATCCACAGGGTTGGGTAGGTTACTTTTTAAATGTAATCCGTTACAGTTACAAGTTACCTGTCCACATTTGTAATCAGTAACGTAACTTTTTGATTACTCAAACTCAGTAAAGTAATCTGATTACTTAGGATTTTAGATTACTTTCATTTTAAGAGGCATTGGAAAGCATATAGGAATAGCCTATAACCAAGTCAACACCTTTGCGGGATCAATCAATGTTAGAGTTTACATAGCTGGCCAAAAACGGAATTCGCATTTTACCTTATGGGTTGTGGAGGCTACAGTGCCTTTGGAAAGGGGTTTCTAAACCATTGCTTTTTACTTCAATATGATTGGGCTACATCTCTACATTACACGCTAAAGGTCTGTCAGATATTCAGTCATTCCAATTAATCCAGTAAACCTCGATCTTCCAGAATCTGACTTTTTATCTGAACATAACCCAAAATCTAATGATGCTTATGCCTGTTCTGTTATTTGTGTTTTATTCATGTTTTTAATTGCTTCAAAACATTGTTGAAAAATAAATTGCAATTACTCGAAAAGGGTATTGACATTGTTGTATATAAAAATTAAGATATCCGTAGCTTTTCGCGCATAAACTAAATCTGCAGTAGTCTGATGATTTGCTCCACAACCAACATTGTCAAAATGTTGCAGAAACCCCCGGCACGCGAATGCATGTTTGCAATCGTGAACACCCGCATAGAAATAAGATTTACCCCGCGCGAACGTAACCTGCGGTTATTATGGCCACCAGTGATGGATTTTCAAAACGCAAATGAAAGAAATAAACTGTGATTATAAACCTGCACTCATATCTTAAAGTAAATGACGTCAGCAGCCAATGATAACCAATTAACACAATTTTCAGAGATGCAAAGCAAGCAGAATCACATGGTCTACCTGTATGGACGGGGTTGATGTGGCCGCGTCAAATACAAATAATCATCCTTTGGCAGAGTGCTTCCCAACACGCCTTTTCTCCTCGAATGTCGTGGTAAATTCCATATAATGTTTTATCTTGAAGGCACCGCCATGTTACAGCTATCTAACAAATCACTGCCTAATCTATTAAACAATTCCTGTAAAATTTCTTCGATGCAACTCGTCCTGGCTGTGTTGTTCGGTGCATTTGACAAATAAACCTTGAAACATGAAAAAGATATAACACCAGGTAGGTCTATTGACTATCATTGTTCTGAGAATTATGCGTCGAGTAGATAACTAAGTAACATTTTATATGACTCGGCTAATATTATCGAAGATATAATCGACAAAACATTTTATTTAACAAAGCTTGTTCAAATTCAGCTTAAAGTTTGAGCATAACAAGGGATTCAACTAATTATAAGGCAACCAGCTGCAATAAAATGGGCACATAACTGAGCAATATACCAACATACATTGCTGTTGTCCGAAGGAAAATTTTCTTCACCAAACTATTTTAAATGCGAGCCAAACGTGCCGAGTGGACAAACATTCACATATTAGATACACGTTTTGTTCTTTTGAAGTCCACCTGACTAACATACACACACACACACACACACACACACACACACACACACACACACACACACGCACACACACAGTCCGTGCCTGCAGCTTGGTCTGTGGAGGAGAAGCAATCAGAGGTGATACATCGGAAAATGTCAAACAAGGATTAATGGATTAATAACACATTTAATGACACCTTTAAATATCCCTTCTAGGACTCCCTTGTGCGGTCCAAAATGCCCCCTACTGCCCAGGTAGTGCACTACTTTTGACCGGAGCCCTGTAGGTACAGGGAGCCATTTGGGATGTGCACCATCTCTCCTCATTTCTGCTCCCTCCGTTGCTCTGGTCTAACGGTGGCTGTGGAGATAACAACCAATCAACAACCAATCTCGCAGACAAAAAACTCCCAGCAGCCTCTAATCTCTTTCCCTGTCCTCCTCTTTCCACGTGTGTGCGTGTGTGCGGGTTTGCGTTTGTGCACGTTTTCGTGTCGACAGTGGGAGTAGGAACAGTGGGGCCTTACATCCAATTAGGAAGACAGCCATCTTTACATTAAACTGATACACGGTGGTGGGAGGGACACACGTGTTAATGCCCCCCTGATACAATGTGGTCGCTGAGCCACTCTGTAGGCCACAGAGAAGTAGAGCAAGGATACGGCTGGGTAGTGAATATAAAAATGTACATTATTTAGCCAGGAAATGTCAGCTACTTCCAGTTAAATTTCACATTGCAGGAGAGTCCCAGAGGAACTGGGTCGCTGTTTCTGTCAAAGGACCCATGCAGGGAGATATTTTCACACAGAGCCAGGAATGATTATATCTACACTTTGACAACACAGATAGTTACACAGTCAAAGATACAGTAGGCTGCCCCAAATAGCAAGTTTATTAAACTTTAAATAGAGCACTTCCTTTGACCAGATCACAACGGGCATAGGGAATAGAGTACCATGTGGGTTGCACACACAGGAAATTCTCCAGGGTTAAATCAATCAATCAAACTAATTTATTTATAAAGCCTTTTCTACATCAGCAGTTGTCACAAAGTGCTTTTACAAAACACCCAGCCTGAATTTAAAGATGTAAAAAAAGATTATTTTAAAAGATGAAAAACAAAAACAAGAACCTGCAGTAGTGGATGCTGGGAAACAGCAACTCTGATTCTTGTCCTGGCGAACAATGTAGTTTAGGTTGGAATAGGCCTGTAATGTAATTGCTTAAGTTTTGATATTTGTCTGTTTGCGGCATGATGATATAAATGGTCATTATCAGGTAGTGAAGGAAAGCTTCTTAAGCTAAACTCCATTAGTCTGTATCATACAGACATCGATAGACATAGAAAAATAAGTTTCCAGCTGAAAAGCGATTGTGGAAAATTTATTAATTATTATATCCTTATTTTAATATTTTTTCTCTTAAGAAGGTCTCTGTACTCTGTATGCTTGAAACATTACTTATACTAAAAGACTAAAAGTCTTTCCTTGTCAGCAACTCATGATGTCTGTATCTGTGTTCAAGGGCAGTAATGAAGGAATGTCGGCTGAGCAAGACTCCTAGTCTCCATTTATGTGTGGAAGACTAGGCCTCGGTCCTAGCAGAAACCACTAGAAGAAGTCTCCCTTTTGGGGGTATGTCTTAGTAGCAGCAAGGGGACTCCTGCTCCCTGTATTGTAAAGGTGAACAGGACTCTATTCCTTATTGGGAGAGCTGAGTTAGTAAATCCACCTATAGTGACATGCCCCGGCTGTCGTGTGTGAGCTTTCACCAAGTTGTCTGTGCAACCAACATTCTATGATTACCTATGACTCCTGGATCTGTTTTTGTGCAACCCTGCATTCCCTAGGCTACATCATGGCAACAACTATTCCTTGAACGACATTCTGCAAGTGCTGATGTCGTCACCTATACTGTTGGGACAGAATATAAGTTTGAACCTTGCCAATGTAAAATCAGAACAACGGTCATGACACTACTCTGTGTTGGTCTCTGTACTTGTACTCTTTCGGTCATGATACTTGTTCCAGTGTATACGATTAAACCTGAAATAATTAACTGTTATGCTAATGACTGAAGAGCTTTTACTTGATAATTTGCAAACATTTTCCATCTTCCACACAATCGATTGGTGACAATAACATGACCATATAGTAGGGCAGACTAAGATTGATCTTTATAAGCGTTTGATTTTTATAGGCTCAACATTGTGTGAAATATGCATAGCTACAAATAGTAGACTAAATAGTAGTCTTGTTTTGCTTAAGGCAGTGGTAGTCTAATTTGGCTGCGCGAGTCATGAGCTTAAAATCTTCCTTTCTCCATGTGTTTCTGTGAAATTTTCACTGTGTCTGTATTCCAAAAACCTCTTTAATGCGTCTCTAAAATTGTAAACTCCACAGAAAAAAAATTCTGCACCGGTATATGTTTCCCATGTTTATTATTCTTTTCATCTGATGACATCATTACTGAGCAATGGATGCTTTTTAGGGGGTGCAACTAAATCATCTGCTGGTGCAACCAATTGAATGACTCAACTACTAATTGTTAGTAGTAGTAGCAGTACTTGTTAGTAATATAGACTTGTTGGTTAAGTAAACCTAGTAAATCGTATTAACACAGTTACAAAACTTCTTTACATGGATTGCAATACTTCTTTGAAATGACTTGTCATCATGTTGTCAGAGTTACTGATTCATGACAAAAGTTTAGTTGCTTTTTTTAGTTTTTGTTGACATCATTTAAATGAAATATGCATCAAATCATATTCTCGGCAATTCCGGATTCTCTTCAGCCACTCCTTTGAAAGAGTGTGTCATCGTTTTCTCAAACAGAATTACCATACAGAACGACGATTCTGGAGCTGCGGGAATCTGACGACTTCTATGTCACCTTCATTAAGCCCCAAACGTCACCCTATTCCCAATAGAATTCACTTTTTTTTTAAACCTAAGATCCTTAAAGCTCTGGTCAAAAGTGCCCCACATAGGATGTCGTGTGGGACTCAGTTTTACTGTAATGCAACTGCTGACACTAACTTCCTGCGTCTCTGCGCCTTAGAGAATCTCAAAGTGAGTTTTCCCTCCTCGGAATTCTATTAGCAACCACCTCGGCAACCAGCTGCTAACTTCAAAAGGTCAGGCTTAATTTCCAGGGGGAGGATAATTAAGGAAGATCCTGTGAACTCCCAAGGCCTTATTACCACAAACGAGGCCTCAACAGAGTCGTGTTCACTTCCTGTTCAGGCAGAGTATGTGTGCGTGTCACTTAATGCTTGGAGCTAAAACTACTGCTCCCTAAAATTGAACATGCATGGGTTCAGAATGACAACTATGTATTTGTGTGTGTGTGTGTGTGTGTGTGTGTGCGTGTGTTTGTGCGTGTGTTTGCAGGAGACGTGGTCAACAAAGTCTCCGAAGCTTTATGTCCACTCTTGTGACAAACCCCCACAATGCGCTCACACACACATGCCCGCGTGCACAGACACTGTTTTTCATTTTTTGGTGATATTCACATCCCTAAGGGATCTAAATATTCCAGATTTCATTAGGCTAAGAAAAGAGATGTCACCGCTATCAGGGAGAGAAACTGTACTTCAGAAGCTGTTTTCCTTTTAGCTGTTCGTGGTTCGTACAGCTGTAGTCGAGAGCTACTTGTCTAGTAGGGCTCTCTGTAGGGAATAAAGTGTCGTTTATAACACAGACCTCATTAATCAAGTCAAGTAGGTGTTTCCAAAGAGCCAACTAACAGCTTACTTTTTGAATGAGAAATCGTATGTGAGTGAGATGGAGATTGAGAGCTGTAAATTAATTATATGGTTTGAGTAGATCGCTTCTTCTCATTCATCTGCGGGGAAATTAGCAGTAGGTGAGGTTTATCAGTTCCTACCAATTCCCTTCGAGAGAGAGGGAGAGGCGCTGTCCGGAAGGATCACACCAAAGCCTGTTCAACATCTTAATGATATTTATTTTTGCGACTGAGATAGAAACTTAATATGGTACATGTCTCCTCCTGCTCACTTGCTATTCTCGAGTATAATCGTAAGGTTTGGCTTGCCAGTGAGAGACAAGAGTATTATATTTAAGGCCCATGAAGGAGAATCTGAAAACCCAATCGTCCATTGAGTCAATCTCAGTAAAAGTTGCCTTCAGGCTCTGTAAAATCCCAACAGTAGCCCTTGACCATAGATCAGTGTACGTATGGAGGTCGCTATTTCTGCCAGGTCAGCGAGTCACATGAAATAGGGTTCTCGTATTGGAGCAAATGGTTGACCAGTGGGTTGAGGAAGTAGAAGAAATCCAATATGGCCGTCGCTCAAAGGCCTGAACATGGACAGATGTGTTTACATGTCATTAAGATCACCTGGTGGCCAATCCCTGGCCTGCACTTAGTCTGTCAATAGAGGAAAGTCACCCGGTGGCCAATCCCTGGCCTGCACTTAGTCTGTCAATAGAGGAAAGTCACCCGGTGGCCAATCCCTGGCCTGCACTTAGTCTGTCAATAGAGGAAAGTCACCCGGTGGCCAATCCCTGGCCTGCACTTAGTCTGTCAATAGAGGAAAGTCACCCGGTGGCCAATCCCTGGCCCGCAGATAGCCTCCGGGCGCAGTGCTGATTGGCACCCAGTATGTTGCCGTGGTAATCAAAACGCACAGGCACCAAAACGTTGCCAAGCAAGTTGGCTGGTGTGATCTGTTGATCCAGGTGTTAAAATTAACTCTGTAAATTTTGAATTGACCCCTTATAGGTGTAAAAAAGACAGGGTTTGTGATGAAGACCGGTGTTGAGTGTGAGTGTCTGGTTTAGTCTGGTTGATGACATGCTACTCAAACATAAATAATCAACTATTTTATAAATTAATCCAATATGTTGGTTTGATTTTCTTTTTGCTCCTGTTAATGAAATAAACATTGTAGTTCCAGTGGTTTAGGTACTCTCCTCTTCTCTTGCCATGACAGCCAATTTGAATGCAGGTCATGGGTGAATAAAATGTCCAACTATTTGATAAGTTATAACAATAGCTGTATGGCAATAGGAATAACACCACATTGCAAGCCAGCATAATATGTTGTGTGGGCATGGTGGCAAAAATATTTTAACTTTGTCAACAATATTGTTATGATCATAATTAATTATTTTTTTTGTTACGCAATAGGAGGTTGTATGCCAATGATCTCAAATCATTTAACCAGGAGATTTAGGAGTTTTGGCAAAGTTACTGGAATTTGGCAACCTTAACTGAATTTGGCAACCTGTGAGCTAAAACTACGTCATATTAAGTTAATAATCCAGCATATTGTACTGGATGAGCTGTTATCACACAACACCGAAAATGTTAATTTCCCTAACTGACACAGTACAGCAACACCAGAAGTAAGCTCTCTGTTAATAAAAATCTGTCTGGACGCAGATACCCCCCAAACCAGCGTTGAATTTAACACTGTCAGTGTTCATTCTCTACACAGTGACATTGTTGCGTAGATCTATCTATTTGGGGAATTCCTTTCAGCCTTGGGTTGAGAAGAAAATAAAGTTCTAGAAGCAACAGAACAGAATACTGCTGTGGACTAGAACAGATAGACCCCTAGCTAACAAGTAACACGGTGGATTTTAAGAATAAAACAGCTGCATTAGAAACAAATTGAAAAGAATAGATCATTCTAATGCTCAGAGGGGCATTTTATTTTACTACCAACAACTAGCGATGCTTACTCTGGAGCAGAAACAGAAATCAAGAGAGGATGGATTGAAGCAGACTTTTTAAAATCTTTCACTCTCTGGGGAGTTTTTCAAAGGAGGAATTATGCACAACATCCGTATCTAAGTGCTTTGTGTAAATGTCTTAACAACGACCCCCCCCTCTTCTCTTTAGTTTTGTTTTATCTTTATTTTTCCAGGCAAGTCAATTAAGAACAAATTCTTATTTACAATAACGTCCTGTCAGGAGGCAAAGGAGGCCTCCAGTAGGGAATAGGTATTGGGATTAAATAGAAAGAGACAGACAACACTTGGCAACAGTACAGTGCTAACAGAGACACATTAAAACAAAACACGCGGAGAGACACCGCTGAACTGCAACCGGAAGACGCTGAAAACAGAGCGTGACCACGGCGCACAACAACAGCATTCATGGTAAAAACTTAGACCTGACAGCAGTCAGTATGAAAACAACACAGCGGGGCATGGACATGTCTGGAAAACAACAGGACAACACGGAAGAGCGTCAGCAAACAGACACAGCACATGAGGCGGTTACAGGTGTCAGTAAATGTGTTGATTGGGTCTTTAAATGTGGCACTGGTGACTGATGTTGATGCAGCACACTAAAAGGAGGAGCGATCCAGAGATGTCTTTGCTTTGGGGATTTTTGACTGGATGTGACTAGCAGAGTGGGTGCCGTATTTGAAGGAGGAGGTGTGCAGTAGACATCTGAGATGGGGGCCAGTGAGGCCTAAGAAGGTTTTATAAATAAACAATAACCAGTGGATTTTCCATCAGGTATATTGTGATGGCCAGTTTATGGAGGTGTACAGAGATACGTACAGTGATGTGTCCTGTAAGTAGCATCGGTGGCAAATCGGATGGCTGAATCTAGCCGCTCAACAGTACCTGTAAAAGACATCTCCAAAATATAGCGTGGGTAGGATTGTCATATGAATCCGGTTGAGCTTAGCTGACTGGGTAAAGGTTGAACGGTTATCGTAACTTTAACCTTGGCCAGTAGCTTTGCGATGTGATGAGAGAATGACAATAAGCTGTCCAGCCAAGTGCTTGTATGAGTTGACTTGCTCAAGATCCACACCCTCAGCTGTAGTAATGGGGTAGTGTAGGGGCTTTTCTTTCTACCAAACCACAAGATGCTTGTTTGTTGTTCGGTTCAAGGTTAAGGGCAGAGAAAGCTTGCTGGATTGTTGTAGAGCGCTTAACACAAACTCAGGGGACGGGCCAGC
Organism: Esox masquinongy; assembly: GCA_016801175.1. Lineage (NCBI taxonomy): Eukaryota > Metazoa > Chordata > Actinopteri > Esociformes > Esocidae > Esox > Esox masquinongy. The sequence goes on along the minus strand of JACXGI010016306.1, from coordinate 1,104 downwards.
TGAGTATAGCACAGTATCATCTGCATATATGGATGAGATAGCTTCCTACTACCTTTGCCGTGTTATTTATTTAAATTAGTGTGGGACCTAAAATTGAACCTTGCGGCACTCCCTTGGTGACAGGTAGGGGCTGAGACAGCAAATTAACTTTGCACACCTTGAGGGGAGTAGTTAGTGAACTCGGACAAGAACTGAGATGTCATTACTCCTTAGTCAGGTCACACAAATGGAATGGTTTACCATGTCAAAGGCTACTATGAGGTCAACCAAAGCACAAAGTGCAACACTGTTTAGAGTCAAAGTCAGTGGTAACGCCCCTACGAAGTTTACGGGTTGCAGTGACAACCAACACCAGAATGGAAACCCGACGATACACTAGAGAGGATAATGTGAACATCAAGAAAACCAGTTGCTTACTGACATGAGATTTTTCAGCATCTTTGAAATACAAGACAGAATTTGGCCTGTAACTGTTATGATCCGCTTGATGCACTGATTTAAATAAAGAAGGCAATGTAGATGCCTTCCGAGCACTGGGAATGTTTGCAGAGTGAAATTAATGTTGAAGAGGTGAGAAAGACATTCTGAGATGATAGGGTCTGATAACTTGCGGAAGAACACAGGATGGTTTCTTGGGTTCCAGTTTAAGGAACTCTTTCAGCACTTATGACTAAGTGACCGCCTGCAGGGAGAAACGGTGTAATGGATCTGGATAAAAAACATCAGTTGTGGCTGAGTCAAAATGGGATCCAAAGTTGAAGAATGAGCATCAGATGGCATCAATATCATGTTGGAAGTCAATTTCTTTAGGTGGCATTAATACACCAGGCAAGTGGGGACCAACATCAATCATCCAACATTCAGGTAAACCTGCCAGTTTAAAATAGGATACAAGAAAAAAAATATAGTAGCCTTGCTTTCAACACGTCCGGTCTAAAATCGGAGATTGAAGGAGAATGTAAAAACAACATGTCAACTTAGCAGGCCTTCAAATTCAGTTTAGTCCAGTGTCTACGGTATGTGTGTGTGTGTTTATGTGTGTGTGTGTGTGTTTATGTGTGTGTGTGTGTGTGTTTATGTGTGTGTGTGTGTGTGTGTTTGTGT
>JACXGI010016305.1:0-16104 GCA_016801175.1 Esox masquinongy | reverse complement strand
CCTCCTTACTGTATACAGCTTGGATGGTTCCCCGTTTTCCCCTCCTGAGGTGGCGGATGGTTTTCCAGAAACACCTTGGTGCCGACCGAAAGTCCTTCTCCATGGCTTCCCCGAACTCCTCCCACACCCGCTGTTTTGCCTCTTTCACAGCAGAGGCTGCAGCCCTTCGGGTCCGTCGGTACACTGCAACCGTCTCCGGTTGTATAGTCGGTGTCGTTGTACAGACAACATATTCCCACCAAACCGCCTGTTTTGGTCGGTGATAAAGCCATTCTGGTCTAACTCTGAGAGAGCCAGTTTGGGAGTATCAGCTGTCAGTCTAATGGGGTCAAAATCTACAACAAAATCTATAACAACACAAAATTACCTCAGAATTCTCCCAAATCCTTCTATTAAAGGTAGATAGTTTTGACAAAATACTTATCGAACTAAATAATGAATACATTGGCTTACAGTTGCAGTGTCACAAGTGTAGGTGGAGAAGGAGCCGGTCGCAGGAGTTTGAGGAAGAAATTAGTTTTATTACTCAAGCTCAAACGTTGTATTATAAAGAAACTGAGCATGGCATTATTTTATTTTACTACCAGAAAAATATCACCTTTTATTTTTCGAAAACCAAATCGCGTTGATAGTTTACCCCTCTCTCCCCACCTGAGCCCCTCCTTAAGTCCTTGGTACCAAATGTATAGTTGAAACAGGATAGTCTAGAGCCAACATTAGCATAAATCACCAGTGTAGCCCTGGTACCGGGGTAAAGCACCAGTGGAAATGTGGCATTATTGTCAATACAGTAAGAACCATGAATGAACAACAGTGCTTCTGTCATTAATACTGACATTTCGTTATCTCAAGGACTAATGTCAGCTAATGAGCCTGTCAGTTGGGCATGTCACACGTAGAAAAGTTCAACAGGTGAGGGATATGTAACTTGGAAATATTGGTCACCATTAAATAAGCTAGTGACTGGTGTTGTGAACTGCAAAATTTAGCTTAGCTGAAGTGGAAAGTTAGCTTAGCTGAGTGGAAAATCTGAGTTCAGAGTAAGAGTATAACGTTTACATGTATCTCTAGGAGCCATGACCATAGCCAGAATTTTTTGGAGCTTTGTCCAAGCAAGGCATTTGATTGGGTCTCTCATATTCTAAGAGTTAAGTATAATGTAATATGGTTCCAATATTTATTAATTATTAATTTGAAAAGTAATTTAATCTTTTCCACAATCTTTACTTGTTCTCACGTTATTCTCAAGTTGTCTCACAAGGTCCAGTAGTTAGGTTTTAAACCAAAAGGTGAGTGCACAACATGCGTGTGTATGGAGTATCAACAACTGGCACTGTGCTATCACGGAGGCATCTTGAAAAGCAGTGATGTAGAACAGAGCCACGAGATAACGCAAACAAAAACGACAGCGCTCGACCTCTGTGACTCGCGTCAAGACAGACGTCGGTTTGAGACCTGAGTTTATCTCCTACAAGGACACTGGGTAAAGGAATTTCAGATAACTGAACAAAAATACACAAGCAACACACCCTATCCTCACTAGCTTGTGCTGCGTGATTAATGACCATCGTTTCGGGAGTGTGCAAGAAAATGTGTGCCACCAGATCTCCATCCCCTCAAGGTCCTAGCCCCACCTGTGTTCTGATCCTGTACAGGTTCACCCCATTAGACTGACAGCTGATACTCCCAAACTGGCTCTCTCAGAGTTAGACCAGAATGGCTTTATCACCGACCAAAACAGGCGGTTTGGTGGGAATATGTTGTCTGTACAACGACACCGACTATACAACATGCTATTTCTGTCACATCTGTATAGTAACTTTAAGACATATGGAAACATTAAAGTTTCATCCAGTTCACCCCGCAGAGCCAACCTCCCATGTGCATAGACTACTGTAACAATGGGAGCTGCCTTAAATGTTTGCTGCCCAGACCCAAATGAAAGGCAACACCAGTTTCTGTGAACTTCAGGACAAAGGCACTAATGCAACCGTCACTAACCCTAGAGACCCCCCCCCACACCTACGCCAGACCACAACGGACACATGGAATGCAATTAGCAATTTATCTCCCAGTTTCCTGTTTTGTCTCTCATTCCAATATTCTGTAAAAACAGAAAGTTCACTCTCTCGTTATTATTTCAGATTTTCCTGCTTGTAATATCCTTCTAATTGAAGAGGTCACATCCACGTTTACAGAGTTTTCTCTCTTTCATTTGGATAGTCCCATTACCTTGTGACCCCACTCTTTAGGACACATCATTTCCAGGGGAGCACTGAGTTGGTGGGAACTGTTTTTTCTCATCTGTGAACATAGATTGAATTAATACAATGTGTCTGCGAGTGGTTGGGCCTGGTCTAATGCCCGGACAGAGTGAAATGTACTTATCAACAAGGGAAGGCCTGCATCAAATATACTGCGCCTAAATTCCTTGGCTCCTGCCTTTCAATTCAATGAGCTCATATCTGGGTCAATGTTAAATAGATTGGAGACCATGTAAATGGTAGCAAAACAAATAAACCAAAGTGGCCTTGAAAATAAGAGGAAACAAGGAGTCAAAAAAACGTCCACCTGAAAAAGAAAACATCCTTTCAGCGAGCGGTAGTCTACAAAACGTCTGCCTCAGAGAACAGTAACAGTAGTTAACTTGAGAACAATAATAATAGCCTTAGGCTACATTGACGTAAGTTGTACAGTGAGTATGAATTTAGGCCAACTAGAGGCATGAACAGAGTGCTCGATGGTCATTAGTGGAATAGGAAACACTGCATGCTCTCCAGCCAAGTCCTCTCTGCACCTCCAGTGAGAGAGCCAGCCGTTGCCATGGAGCTCCTAGTTGCTATGTGGCCAGTATGTTGCATGCAGCGGCAGCATGGGGAGGAAGACACTGCCGTCTATTTAAACTCCAGCCAAGTCTCTCGCTGTGCTGAAACGACCTTTCAGGAGAAATACAGTCTTTTATATTAGAAGATTTGTTCAGAAATCCCCTCTGACCCAGGCCTTGATGTGCACAAAACATGCAGCAGTCGTCATAGAAAGCCACATATGAGTTCTGTAGTTGTCATGGCGCATTAAGCACAGAATATACACAGATCTCCTGGTGTTTTACAGATCTCTATTGGGTGTTTTTGAACCACGGGGTTTGCAGATTTCTTGAGAGGTTAACATGTTTTGACTTGGCTAGTTTTTGTTCAAACAATTATTTGTTGAAATCAGAATTCTGATTGATTTTGTGTGTAATGATTTTCTCGTACACACCTGCAAGCTCAGTTGTGGTTAGGTGGAGCTGAAGCTATGAAATCAAAAATCAAATCCTGTTAAAGCTACAGTATATCATTCAGGTGTGATATAGAGGAAAAGAAAATAAGTACCAGTTTTTTTTCACTCAGGATCCTGATCTGTTCACAAAAATATTTGAGTAGTTGTCTGAAGCGTGAGGAATAGGAGATATAGTAACAGGAAGATACAGTAGCAGTGTTGAGGAATAGGGCTGGTAGTAAGGACACCTTTGTACAGGTGTCCAGGACTGCTGAGGAGTTACCAAAGTAGGTGCCACAGAATTTAGTTTTTCCCAATTACTAACACACAAAATGCAGATTTGGGCTCACCGTGTCAAAACTCTACACACAAGAAAACTAGACCCAACACTTGGAGATGAACATCTGCCATGTCAAAATGACATTCTGCAATCAAAACTTAACACTTATAATTCAAAAGGTCGTTTTTGGATCAATAGGAAACACACATGCACATGCACATTACACATTCAAAGCAGCAACAACACACTGGTCAACGATTCAAAACACTGCTGTCGTTTGTACTTTGTAGACCTTTTTTATTTTCTCATACTGGCCTCTGTGAAAAGTTGTTCAAGTGCAGTAAATCTACTCACAGTTCAAGCAACAACAACAAAACAACAACAACAAAAATTAGATTATTTGTTGCTCTTGCAGGTGTTTACAACAACAACAACAACACACAAAGAAAAGTAGAATTACAGTACAGTCGTTTTAGGGATCACGCCTTCTATTAGGGTCTGGCCACATCACCTCATCCACAACAAAAAACAATGTCGTTCCTGGCCAGGCAACGGGGAAAATATCGTCTTGCATGTCATATCCAACCATGGATCGACCCCACCTTAGTGTCTCCACATACCTCATCCATTGCTTGCAGAAGAGTCAGGAGGACATGTGATTGGTGGTCATATACTTTCCAACGCCAAGCCGAAAATAATTCCTCAATCGGATTGAGAAAAGGGGAATAAGGGGGCAGGTATAGAACTGTGGAATTATTGTGCTCGGTGAACCAGTTCCTGACCAGAGCAGCCCGGTGGAAACTAACAAATGATGACAACAAACCTGGGCTGCTCTGGTCTGTCCTGTGTAACTGCAGGATGTAATGCATCCAGAAAGGTTAGTATGACTGATTGGTGTTCAGTTACAATTTAAGTGTTGTAATATGTGTGTGTGGGTGTTGCCAATTTCAAGTGTTTTTTGCTTATTGAATGGAAGTGTTTTCCCAATGACTGCAAGGATTTTCATTATTGAACAAAGTGTGTAATGTACAAAACTGTGTGTAGTGTTTTGCACAATGTGTTTTGCAGAATTGATTATCAAGTGCAAAGCTGAAAATGTGTTTATACCTTTGGTCCCTGTGTGTAAGACATGCTTGCAAAAGGTAGGGTTTTCATGCTTTGGTCTGAGCATTCACTTGTAGTGTGTTAGCAGTCGGGAAAAACTGTAAGCGATGAAGCGGCTGATCGAATAAGGCCGGTTGTCAAACTTGCCCTCTTCAAGATTGTCAGCTGATTCCACCACCATCCTCTACCATCCTGTGACCTCTGTCTTCTCACGTCATGAACTGACCCTGTGTTTTGGCATCAGGCTCTTAAGCAAGTCTTGGCAACAGTTATGAATATCAGGTGGATTTTTTCAACACATCAGATACTTTTTCAAGAAGAAATTTGACACTGAGGGCCCAAACAAGGAGAGGAAGGAAGGAAAAAAGAGGGCCTATTTACTGTATATCTGTATAGTGCTTTTTGCAGATCCTATTACTATTCAGCAATGTATCTTATTGTACTGAGCTTTTGCCTAAACAAGCAAGCCTACTCCCTGTGTCTCCCTGCTTTTCACATTGCTGAAAGACGGGCATTAGGTCTATACTGTACAAACAGTGCTGGCGGGAGTTGAGTTTAATCAAATGTTGGAAAGACAAATGAAGCAAGTTCAACGGGAATCATGTATTATATCTTGTTTATCATACAACTTTTGATCTTAGTGTTTATTGCAGTCACATTTGCTTGTTGTAGCTAATAAAACATATCTGGGCTGCCCATCCCTGTTCCTGGAGATCTACTGTCCTGTAGGTTTTTCAACAAGTACATGTGACTGCAATAAATACTAAGATCAAAAGTTGTATGATAGGCCTAACACAAAATCACTTTTTATCGGTTCCCATAGTTCCTTAGGTTTTCCTTTAATCTCTTGTTTCATCTTCAAAATTTCATCTTGTGTGTGTGTGTGTGTGTGTGTGTGAGTGTGTGTGTGTGTGTGTGCGTGCATTTGCTTGTACGTGTGTGTGTGTGTGTGTGTGTGTGTGTGTGTGTGTGTGTGCTAAGTTGGAGTCTACCACGGTTTAAGGGCACCTGTTTTGTGGCATATCTTTCTGGGAAGGATATGTGAAGGGGAGGGCACATCAACAGTACAATGTTTTGGAAACAAAACATCTGTTACTTCATTTCATTCTTTACTCTAAATGTATAGTGTTTATCCATGAAGAAATTATTTACATTCCCATATTATTAGAAACGGCTTGGATTTTCACTGTTATGGAATGGAGACAAAAAGCAGCATACATTATTGACAAATGAATTTAGTACAGCTGCTAACTTTAGCAGCATTTCCAATTTTCAACAGGAAGCATATTCATGATTGGAATTTATCTTTTCTATAAATGCGCTCTGAGCAGATTTATTCAGTCACTATTCTCTGCCAATTTAACAACTCAGAGTAGGCTATTGGCAGCAAAGAAAATGTCATTCTTTTTTTCAGACTAGTAAAATCTGTTAAGATCTTTTTTCAATTCGATTTTAAGTGTCTGTAATTCTGTAGAGTTTTGCATTATTCCTGAGAGGGAAAAATACAAAATATGCTAGAAATGTTCAACAGTACCTAATTTTATCAGCAAATTAGAGAGGATGTCTCAGTAAACATTCTTTTTACCGTCCATGCAAACTGTGTTTGAAAGGCAGCCGGCCCTGTGAATGTATTATTTCCTTAGGAGGGACTGATAGAGATGAAAATACAGTGTGGAGGGAGTTACAATTGGCTGAATGCCCGGAGGTCTGATAACATAGGGCACAGGGAGGGCATCCGGCATAAAGAAATAATAACATGTTTAAGAAATGTTCAAATACTCATACGTACTGCATGTCATCGTGAAGAGTAATTCATCAAGTTTTAACGGACCTATGTTAACGGAGCTGTAGACTTCACAGAGAGAGATTGAGTCATAATAGTAGACATGGTACCAGGCAATCTCACTCTTGGACTCCCAGATTTAACTCCAGCATGACATCTGCTTGACCTTCAGTCTCAACTCTGTGGGATTTGACAATCCCCTAGTCACAGGGCCCTGAAACCACAACACAATTTCCAAGGTGCCCTGTCCTCATACACTTGGCAGATAACAAATCAAACTCGTATCTATACACGTAACAAAGTTTTTTGCCTGCACAGTGAGCGCCTGCCAGCAAGGAGAGGCCGCAATCCATCTCTTTAAGTCTAAACGTAAGCCTTCTCCTTCAGGGTCTTAGAGCTCCTTGAACGGGTCGATGTTTTGCATTTCCTTTATGGTATCTCACAGGTTAGACAGTAGGGCAAACGCAGAGATGTTTCTGGGTCATGGTCCCAGAAAGCCTTTCCCCCTCCAGGCTAACGACACTGTAAAAGGAGGTCTACCACTGTACTGTACATGCTCCTCCACATCGTCCCCGTATCTCACATTGTCATTTAGACACATCACCCACTTTCCACCAGATTGTTATTGTCGTATCAACCCCCCATTTACCATCTCTATTATTTTTCTTTGCCGGGCTCCTGGTTAGAATTATAGCGTAGTAAAAGTGATGCACCGCCACTGTGATAAGGCCTAACGTGATGTTGCAGATGGGCCCGGTGAATGATGACACGATTAGAGGGGAAGGGGCCGCAGGGAAGCCGGTCAGTGAGGACAGCCGAGCAACACATCCCAGGGGATTCGTAGGATCTCCTGACTCCAAAGCCTCCTTCCTGTCTATATATCTTCAGATGTCTGAGACTCTGGCCCCGGGCACAGTCAAACACGGTTCCATGGCCATCTCTTAGTACTCCAATAAACACACAGAGCACTTCCTGTTTCCTGTCTTGCTCTGATGAGGCATGTTGAAAGGCTCCTCGATGAGTGCATGGTGCCAGCAGAGTGTGTTTGTGTGTGACTTCTCTGCAGATAAATACACAGACGTAAATGATTTTGCTGTCTTCGGATAACTGCCCAGCCCACGGTCTTTGTTTGTTGTAAAGAGGGAGGGATGAGCAGATGTTTCAGTGTTTTCCTAACATTCATAAACGTTCATAAACTTCAGCGGGGCAAAACCATTTCATGCTCTGAGTGGCTCGGGTCCCGAATTGTTTCAAATCAATACTTCAAAGCAAATGAAGATCACAAAGGAGTGTGAGGTGACACATTTTCGTGTTCACCAAGCAGCCGCTCAATTCTTTTGTAATGTGTAATACAGCGATGTGCGGCATTTTGGATCAGCCTGCTATTTCTTCTCAAATACTATCATTTTATTGCGTCATTATCACCCCGTGTCAGGATAAAAAAAGAAGCACTATTGGAAATAATACAATATTAATCACTATTTGGTTCGAAATCCAATATGGCTGCATTTTTTAAGAATAAACTCCATGTTACAGAGGAATGAGAAGGATTATGCCGACAGGGACTGGAATGTGAAGTGTTGGAGTCATACTGTAGCCAATGCATCCTCTCCATTCTCCAGTGGTTCTCAACCTGCTCAACCTTGGTATTATAAGCAATTGTAAATACTGACAATGTACTTAGTTTATTACATATATACAGGGGTTGGACAAAACAACTGTAATACTACATGAAAATATTTAAGTAATTAAATCACAAATACAAACGCAGCGGGCAGAAGTCACATTATTGCCAGTTAGCAGTACATATGTGTCAGCTAAAAAAGAGGTCTGACCATTACAAATTTGATATTAAAATCACAAGATCCAACAAAGTTCCAAACAGGCTAAATAGATGGTGCCTGGAATTGCACCGGTCACAAAGACCGCAAAATGGTTGAACGCGTCAAGGGGAACAGCCTCAAAAATCACTCAAGAATTGAATCAGCACCTCTGTGACCCACCCCGGTGAGCCAACAGAGACCTAACCCTAACCCAACTCACGTTTGGAGATGGCCAAATACTATGAGGCCATTTTATAGGATCAGGTGCACCCTGGAGTGAAAACACTGGTACAACATGATGTCCCAATATTCCAGGATGATAATGCCCCCATACACACTGCTGAACTCATTCAAGAGGTTTTATGAACACCAGGATGATGTCAAACACCTTCTGTGGCCTCAATCGCCAGATCTGAACATCATTGAACCTTCATTGGAAGTTCTGATGCCCAGACTGTGAAGTAGATTTCCACCTCCTTCATCCCTAAAAGAACTGGAGACTTTTCTTCTTGAAGAATGGTGCAATATCCCACTACACGCAGGTCAGGACTTGTATGACAGCATTCCTAGAAGGATTTGAGTTGCTCTCCAGGCAACGGATGGCCCTACTACTTATTAGATCCTTGATATTAATGTACTGTTAGGCGTCTCTGTTATTTTGTCCCACCCGCATAGGGCATTATCTATTACTTTGGAGAAAAGAAAAACGAGCTGTAAGATAGGCAGAATGCGGGTCCTCAAGAGCTTTTAACTGGGACTTGGTAGAGCTGAAGAACTTTTAAAAGAGATGTGGTGGTCCCCGGAACAGAGAATGTTGGGAAACCACTGCTCTCTTCTGTCACCATGTGGGTGTGTTCAGCCTCTTGACGCACAGTGTGAATACACTCTCTCTCCTGGGTTTGTGTGAATGGAGAGGGAGTCCTTTGTTATCCTGTGACAGGGGGAGCCGCGCTACACAGAACTGCACATTTTCCACTCAATTGAATGGCTCTCTCAGATCATTAAATATCCATTCATTAGTGCTGGGGGGGGGGGCTTGGGGACACAGGCAGGGACTAGGCAGCAAGACAAACATATGAAGGCCCGTCTGGGGGGGCACTGTCTGTCACAAACCACAGACTTTCATTTAAACAGTGTGTGCATTGGTCTGATTACAGTTTATTCTGTAAAGTGCTAGCTTCAGCCATGGGCACGTTTCTAACATCATTATTAAGAAATATTTGTATGCTGCAATTTGACATATGTAAGCCTGAAAAAAGGAGCACTTGAAAAGAACATTTATTTCACACCATGTCCCAATGTAGACGCCACATTATGTATATACTATTTGCGAACAGATACTCTACGTCAGGGTGTTGTTCAGGGTCACGCCAATGCTTTTTGCAAACTGGGACGGAGTCAACGAGGAGTCGTCAACCACAATGTATTTGGAGCGGACAGGCCCTCCCCTGGAAAAGTAGATACAGTAAACCTTTTGTCAACCTTTTGACAGGGACCGGACTGGGACCGGATAGTCCATGTCCGTGCTAAGGAACACTGATCTATCATGGTCAATCATGGAGTCAGTTCCACTGGATCGGTTTCGCGTACCCTGTTGAGGAGCAGAAGGAGATGAAGGTTAACTCCCCCAACCCTGGCATGCTGAGACAAGCCCAGAGAAATGACACCTCTAGTGGCGAGAAGAAAATCCATTCACACGACTATGCCGTAATTTCACTCCCACTGAACAATACTCAGTCAAAGAGCCTGTTAATAACCGGGGTTGGGCGAGTAACTGTCAAAAACAGACTCAGGTCTGTGATTGACAGCTACACAAAGACGCCGTGAGATCGAACACATGTCATGGTGCCTGTCATTATTCTCTGTCTGTCTCTGTCATTGAGGTGCGCTAAAGCGTGATGGTCTCGCTGAACGCTGAGTAAAACGTCCTCTGAATTAAATGCACGGATGATTACTACTCTCTCGAATCCTTAAGTTTAATTTAAAATGGATTAAAACACAGCAGTGTTTTTTTTTACTACTGTTTGATAGTCTGTTCACACAAAATTCCTAAGTGACAAAGGTCCACATGAATATTGACGTTTAGCGATGTACTGGCAAAGCCGAACTCTACGACCCTTGTAACCCCAAACTGTTCTAGTGTATTCGGATATAATTATTAGATTTAGATTTCTGGTTATACTAACATACTACCTACAGTAGCTAATGTGCACACATTTCTTGATCAACTGGGCATTTCTGAAAGGTTAAAAAAATCTCTTCAAGTTACGTCCATAAACTACATGAGGGACACTGTCCACACACATGTGACACATTCAGAAATGGCACCTAGTGCATTATATGACTTCCGGTGCCTGGCCTTTTCAGTTGGACTGACAGGGAAGAGAACCAGCGGAAGCAGTCTCTTGTCTTGTCATAGGACGGGGTGGAACCTAACTCCCCTCCTGATCTGTGTTGTGACCCGATACCCAGCAGACTGATGTTGTGAAGATAAGCACCGCATCGTCTGGTCCCGCTCTGTGTCTTAACCCCAGCCAAAACAAACAGGGCCGGATCAGCCAGGGTGGAGCTTCCTGGTCCTTCACTGGGAGGGCATGTGAGCCGTGCACTCAGAGAGTGAGCACACCGCATAAGTCTACATGCTCACAATTATCCAACAACCAATAATAGCGGTGAACAACTTTTCAAGGTGAGAGGTCAAAGCCTATAGAAACTGAGTAGGGGTTCAAAGTTAAAACTGCGAAGTACTAGGCTGGTCAGGGGAGTTGTGTTGAGACTGTTGTTTTATAGCCCCTACATAAACTTAACTGCTGCTGGAGAATTTTGGAATCCCATTAAGTTTGGACATCACTCAAAACAGACAAATCAACGCACCACTTCATCGACAGGCAGCGCGGTGAGCCTTCCCATCACCTCCCACAGTCGTCCCTTGGCAGGAAATCTCCATGTCAAAACTTGTAGGCGCTGAGGAAACAAATAGGTGCTGATGAAGTTCTCCTTTGATCAGAATAGACTATGCATTCTTGCGTACGGGACCCGGGTTGCCGGGATGGCGAAGGCCTCTGTGTGTGCATGAGTCTCATCTCATCTTCTGAGGCAGTCTGTGGGCAGCTGGGACAGCTGATGGGCCACCTGACCATCTGGCGATATGGGTAAAAGGATGTGTATGAAGCGAGGGGAAGAAATAGCCTATGTGTGTCTCTTTATGTGTGTGCGTGTTAGAAAGAGAGAGAGAGTCTGTTTGGGTTTCAGAAAGGAGAGATTGAAAAATGTCTATTCAACAAAAGGGGAAACCACAGAGCCTATTCTTAGTGAGGAGAAAACCAGAGCAAAAACTTTGCACAAAGATGGAGGCTGGCAGCCAGGGAACAGATTGACAGACAGCCACAGGTTGTGTTTGGTCTTTCAAAAAGAAATGCTCCACTTGGAGAAAGTAGACATTGTCCTGTTTGCAGGGGTGACACCTCTCTGGACGTTAGCAGAGTTAAGTCAATTAGCCCAAAACACAGTTACGATGTTGTTGGATTGGTGAAGTGTTATACAGTGGATGGCTGTTTGAAAATCCAATAGGTTTTTGAAAACATTCCTTTAAAGAATACATGCTTATAAGGATAGTCACAGAAGTATTTTTTGGGCGGTAGAATTAATTTACTAAACCAATCAATGTGCATGCAAACACATATTAGAACACATGAAATTCAAGAGTATTCTGGGAAATACGAGATGTGGTTCAATGTGGAACCCATATTGCCTTCCCAAAGAATCCTTCTTGGGTTCCAAATGGTTATTCACATATCCTTTCTAACAAAAAGGGTTCTCAGGATTTTGAAATTTTTAACTAGAATGCTTCGCTTTAAAAATAACAAATTAAACACATTTTTTTCCCAGTGGGCCGTATTCAGTTTTCACCAAAGTCTGGATGGCGGCACTGATAATATATTGTTTGCTTGCTGTCAAAATTAGCTAAATTGTTCCTCTTATCCATAATTTGATGCTCCCTGGCTTACTTTCATTTAGGTTTTTTTGGAAAGCTGGACACAGTCAAGAAACATTAATGTAGGTCCAACATCATTCCTACCCAATTTTAATTTGGGTTTAGTCATTCAAGATGGATTGGAGTCCCTCCACGGCCTGTTCTGGTCCATGGTCCATGCCCTGTTCTGATCCATGGGCCATGCCCTGGTCCATGGGCCATGCCCTGTTCTGGTCCATGGGCCATGCTCTGTTCTGGTCCATGGGCCATGCCCTGTTCTGGTCCATGAGCCATGCTCCCGTGAAACTAGAGTGGACTAAAAATTCCATAATCATCACAAAAGAACGTAAAGCTGGTCGTCAGGCAAAGTGCTCTCACTCAGTGTACAATATCTCTCAAATAATAGTAAAATATATTGGGACTAATCTGTAGAGTGCCGATTCATATTAATTAATTGAAATCCAAGATGTTCTTTCATTCTCCAATGAAGCCAGTCCATTTGGTCAGGGCCTTGCTTACAATACACTGGGACAGGATGCTATGTACTGGTGGTCTGTGGGATTACATGCACCTGTCTCTGAGACTGTGAGCACACACGCAAACACACATGCACACGCAAACACACACACGCAAACACACACACACACGCAAACACACACACACGCACACGCAAACACACACGCACACACACACGCAAACACTCACACACACACACATGTGCACACACGCAAACACACACACACACGCAAACACTCACACACACGCAAACACTCACACACACGCACATGCACATGCAAACAAACACACGCACACACACACGCAAACACTCACACACACGCACACTCCAAGGGTTACCTCATCTTAAATGGACTGGGCTGTGGGGGAACCGGTTGGGTTGACATCGGGAGCGGAAGTCCATTAACTCTTAACTCTCCATTAAGCACGACCAGAAAGAGGAATGTCATTAAAGGCCTATTACAGCCAGCAGATGGCCAATACACAACCAGTGGGCTTTTGTCTGGCGATTTAAACACAACGTGGGGGTTGTAGTTCTGGGGGTCAGACAGATATTTAAACATCCACTGTAGGGTTTGCATGTGTGCGTGCGCGCGCACATGTGTACACACATTCATGCTTTCCGTCACATCTGGCTCCCATTAGGTCGTTCACTGCTCCAGCAGCTGTGTGCTCCGGGGAGGACGTTCGCCCGGCTTTACCTGGGGTCTTTGCCCCCCCTCCAACAACACTAGAGTCCAGGGGCCCCCACGGACTGGACTGGGCGTGAAAGCGCCTGTGAATGCTCTCATTACGTCCCCCACAGCTGAGGTGTAGCCAGGTTACTGGCCCAGTGGGACAACTTGATGCCTGTCGTAAACATATCGAACAGTAAAGCGATGGGAGTCAGGCCTACAAGTGTTGGGAGTGTTGGATTTTTGTCCAGTTTTGGGAGTCAGGCCTACAACAATTATCGGCCTCCTCCGAGGTCTTGGCGTTGGGGACCTAATTTGGACGCCCCTAGAGAATCGGTAAGTATCAAATGTCCTTGTAGCCAGATTCAGGCCTGACAGTCAATTTCCTCACACCGATGATTGGAGAGGAAATGCTCCTTTCAAATTTAGTAGCAGCTTCGATGAAAGAAAGTGTACTTATTATGATTGTCAGATGTTGGTTTGCCAAGACACCATAAGAGGAATGCATTTACAGTAAGTTGCTCTGGATAAGAGCAAAATGACTGAAATGTAAATGTAGAACATAGTGAAATATAGACTTACTACACTAGGAAAGCTTGTGAGACGAGACAGTCTTCGTCATGCTGATATACAGACTGTATGGGGTCTCCATTTCCTTGACTGGGTTCCATTTTTGGCTTTACAGTTTTTTACATTCGCTAGGACACATTTCCCAATACTTACGTCACTTTTTCAAAACTCTTCACACAGTGAGCACAACAGAAGTATATGTGGGCTAAACTGAGGATCAGTTATCATTGCTTTGGCACAAAATGCATTCAAAGACTACATCTTTCAAATTACATTAATTCTTTTCTCACTTCGACACAACAACCGCCAAAACTCTGTGTACTTACAGGGCAATTTGCACATGCTTACATACTGTTTTCAAAACTGTTAAACTTAAGTTCAAAACAATAACATAATACAAAATAAAAATAAAAAAATACAAACATAATACAAAATAAAAAAAATAATACGAAATATATTTTAAATCTTAAAATTAAATGCTATAAAAAGAATTGGACAATTGGATCAACCACAGCTGATTCTCATTGTAGATGAACATCTACACAGGTGTTACTCTTTCAATTTCATTACAAAAGGAGACAACTGCTGAGTAGTTTTGCATTGTGATGTAAACATGGACCCAGCCAGAAATAGAGAAGTGGCTGAAAGAGGCAGAAGAGTGGCTGGGAGGGGGCGAGGAATACGTATGCATGGTGGAAGAAGAATAAGAGGAAGATCAAGAGCTGTAGTCTCAGATGAGATCAGAGCTACTGTAATTGATCATGTAGTAAATCATGGTCTCTCAATGAGAGAGGCTGGTCAAAGAGTGCAGCCAAATCTGTAATGCTCAACAGTGGCATCTATTAGAGTTTTCCGGCAAACCAACAGGTAACTTGTATTCTGCAAGGGCATTTGACTGAGTTGCACATTACAGAAGTAAATAGACTTCTGTGTAATTGCTTTTGCATATCTGCTTAGGACTGAACAGTTACCTCACACAGGTGGGAGAGGAAGGATGCTCACTGATGTGCAGGAAACTGCCATTGTTGATATGGTCATCAGAAACAATGGCATAAAACTCACTGAGATCCGAGACAGAGTCTTGGCAGACAACGTTACTTTTGCAAATATTCACAGTGTAAGCATAACAACTATTTCTAGAGTCCTGAAAAAACATCAGGTAAGGATGAAACAGTTGTACACTGTGCCTTTTGAGAGGAACTCTGAACGTGTCAAGCAACTCAGGAACCAATATGTCCAAGTAAGTTCACAATAAAATACAGAACTGTTTTTGAACAAAACCAAACACACACAAAGACAACTTTTTAGGTAATGTTTACTACTGTAACAGCTTATGTTGCCTTGTAGATTTATTTTAGAGAGTCATGGAGATTGAAGGCAGGCAAACACCCCACATTTTCATCTTTGTGGATGAGGCGGGTTTCAACTTGGCCAAAACACGGCGACGAGGAAGGAATGTGATTGGGAAGAGAGCCACAGTGGATGTCCCGGGCCAGAGGGGTGCCAACATCACAATGTGCACAGCAATATCCACTGATGGAGTGCTGTTACACAAACCATTAATTGGGCCATACAACACTGAACGTCTCCGTGCGTTTCTACATGATCTCTATGGAAGGGTTGTGCTAGGTGAGGAAAGGGATGGAGAGAGAAGAAATCAGCCAACATTTATTATTGTATGGGACAATGTAGCATTTCACCACTCCCATGCAGTCACCGAGTGGTTTGCAGCCCATCCGAGAATGGTGTCACTTTTCCTCCTACCTAACTCTCCATTCCTCAACCCCATAGAGGAATTCTTTTCCTCATGGAGGTGGAAGGTTTATGACCACCATCCACATGATCAAATGTCCCTCCTGGACGCAATGAATGCTGGATGCCTGGACATATCAGCAGAAGATTGCCAGGGTGTCACGGACGGGAGTAGGGACCCAAACGCGGATAGGAAGGGCAAGGGGGAAGAGATAGGTAGGGAGAGCGGAATCCGGCAGGGGATCGACACTGGAACAGGCAGAGGTACTGACCGGAGACAGGCAGAGTAGTCGGGAACAGGCGGTAGGTCGGTACACGGGCGGACGGCAGAAGCACAGGTAGGTAACGGGCAGAGTCGTCAGGGACGGACG
>JACXGI010016304.1:0-16108 GCA_016801175.1 Esox masquinongy | reverse complement strand
AACGTCCATACGAGGCTCTCCTGTTCATATTGAGTGAGTAGCCCTAAAAGTTGATTTCTTGGGTCTGGGCTGCTGGAATAGCTGTCGTTAAAAGCACGTAGTACAAAAAATATACTGTATGAAGTTAGACGACGGCAATTATACCAACATTTGCTTTGAGTGAAAATCTTCAGAAGTGATTTCATAGACTTATGGCTGCACTAATAACTATTATACCTATATAACTGTTATACACTATACCTTATTAAATAAACTTACTCTGTTCAGTTGAAAGTTAAGTTTTAAGGCAAATATGTGCAACAATTCTGTAGAGTAATAACCCTAAAAAGGGATTTTTTTAGGCCTTTGCCTGCCATAACAGAAAATAATTAAAAAAAAACATTGTTAAAGTAAATTAAGTTTGATTATGAAAACGGTGTTGCATGGAAAATAAATATGCATAAATGTAATATGCAAGTTAACAGAGTTAGCTATGTTGTGTGTTTTTTAGGCACGTTGGTTAAAAAAGTAATCTGGCCCACGATGCACTCTGGCATTTTCAGTGTGGGCCCCCCAGTGAAAAATATTGCCCACCCCTGCCTTATATGATACCACAACCACAACTCAGAGACCTTTTAACAGTTCAGTGGAGCAAGTTGGCTTAGTGCACACTTTAAATTGAAATATTCAGAAGAATACAAAATGCCATGACTGGGATCTGTGACAACATTACTGCAAACAAAAACAGCACCTAAGTAACGCCAGTCTGTTCACACACTGAAGTGGCAGAGACATTTTTTCTCTCTATTTTAATCCTTCTTACAAACAGCTCTAAGCCTTGTCATACGTCTTCAACAGCTGTCCTCTCAATAAGGCTAATGTCGCAAGCATCAAATCACTAGTGTCGAGAAATCCACAGCGCTGAAGTGTCATGACGGCTATGGGCTATAATCATTTGCAGGAACACAGTGCTCCAAGAAACATTAGCTAACTTTTCTGTATCCCTTGCGGAGATTTTTATTTCCAGAGATTATCTTTCATCTTTCTTTAAATGCCTTTCTTGAAACTAAAGTACAATGCCACCTTAATATGACATGGTTTGTTTTGATCATGTGTGTATGGCATCAGCAAGATGTGTCTCAAACATACAAAAACTGTCTGTGAAAAAAGAACGTTTTGGTTATGCAGCAAAACGATACACCTGATTATAAACCCAGTTACTTCTGCGAGTGCCTTGACGTAGGGGACGATACCTGAAAATTAAAGTAGTCCTGCTTTAAGGCATTTGAAGTAGCCTCTATGAAATTCCATCACACTATTAATGTATCCACATGTGTGGTTTTCCTTGTTGGTTTGTCAATTTGACATCTTTCAATGGCGTCTCCTATCGACAGAATCATTTGTAAATACAGTAAACTGGGAAGCATATTTTGTTGAGCCACTAAAAAATTATTGCCTGGAGTGGGACGTTGCTTCCGATCAAGGCCTTGTCATGCCTGGTTCAGTCACTGTGAAAGTCAGGTCTTGTGGTACATTATCAGCAGACGTATACACAGGAAGTCAAAACCTCAAGATTCTATAGACGCAATGAAAATGTGGCATTTCTGAGAAAATGTAGAGCTTCAGGGTAATGTCCCTTTATACATGTGTGCGTGTACACTAACAAAAATAAATATAACGTGAACGTACACACCCACACACACACACGTTACTTAGCTCGCTAACAACCAAATAACGTTAACAGTGACTAGGCTATGCAGACTTCTGTAGCCCACTGAAAAGTGATATGCTATTCCAAGCGAGTATTTCATACTGTAAGCAAAAGTGGCATGTGTGTTTGTGAATGAGACAGAAAAAAAGGGAGGGTGCGGAAAGAGGGAGTGTGTCTGTGTGTGTAAAGTTCTGAACAGTAAAGTAGCTAACAGTTTTTTCAAGACATTGTTAGTCAGGCTTAAAAGCTCTTTGATCTTAGTTCCTACAAAGCAAATATTGTTTTTACTACAGTCAACCCTCTAATTAGAAATTGTAAGAACCCTCATTTCGAATGCCAGAAATGTTACCAGTACTTTGTGTGTGTCGTCTGTAAGTGTCAACCTTTAAAAACATTGGTAAGAGGCCGTAGGCCATTCTCACTCCTGAAGAGATTATGATTTAGACAAGTACAGTAGACAAGTACCAGCACTGTACCAGCCAGCACACGACAACTGTATGAACCTGGTCCAGAATTGTGCAAGGCATAGTGTTACAGGCCTTTCCTCTGTGCTTTTGATCAAGCCCCCACCACCATGTGAAATACCTGCACAGTCAGGCTCCCATAGACTACTGTAAAATGTTGTTTTATATAACAGGGAAGCAGGTGGCCAAGTGGTTAGGGCATTTAAATACTAATATAAATCTCTGAAAATGTTAGAAAATCTGTTGCTTTGTTAACCTAATTGTTCAACAGGAGCACAATTTGAAAGTGCCATTTGGATTGGAACGTTATGTTCCTTTGACGACTACATTTAATCTTTTTCATTTTAAAACCAGCCTGTCTATCTAGGAGCTGCAGTGTCTGCAGGCATTTGATCCAGCCCTGAATTACACCTAAGCTTTTCAAGGTTTTTGTCCTGTAGGCACAGCTGGTAATTTAGTCTACAATGTGGTTGGAGTGGGGCCTTGGGCCCTTGGGCCCTTTCTTATTCGCAATTCAATGAATGAGACGGGATCAAAGGGATAAGCTACTTCAAAGCAAGGTGGCTAATTAGAAATGTTTATCTAAACATTCATCAGGGAAGATGTATTTGCAAAGCATGGACATTTATTTCAATTTGGCTATTCGAAAAGGTGGCTTTAATAGAGTAGTATATCTATATAATAGCGTTTCCAACATCGTCACGTATTTCTCAACAGTGCAGGTTAAAAGGTGACTGGCAGTAACAATGTGTCATAGGCTAGCTAGCTAAGTAATTAACTAGCAAATTGCTAGCCATGCTACAGCCACCTACCTAACATTATCTATCCCTCCCGCCCTACCTCCCTCCCTGGACAGCCTATTCACATTAGCACATTCACGTAGGCTGCACACAGATGCAAAAGCACAATCTCAGTTGCGTGCCACTCAGTCCTCATCTCCTTTGGTTGGAAAAGAGGGTGAAAACAGAGGGACTTCTGGCTTTGGACTTTTGAGGTAGATGGGAAGGGGGGAGATATTCACCCACGTGTAACAGTGCATTGTAATCTAGTTTTTTTATTATTTTTTTTACATTTGTAACATGGCAACATTTCTATCAAGGGTGACCAATCATTCACCAGGACATCTACTGGGTGGGCATGCCCCCACCTGAGCCCCACTCTAACCACATTGTAGCATGAATGAATACAGGGCAAGACCTTGAGAAAGTGTTATGCAGGACCATCAAAATGCCTGCAGAGCCAGCAGCTCTACAAGTGAAGGGGCTAATGTGATTCATACACTACCTTAACAGTGACTCCCTGGTCGAATGGATAAACCTGGATGAAGACAGATCCTGCATCTATTTTATCTATACAGCATTGGTTTAGACAAATCCGTGGAAGTTGACCAAACCTCAAGACAAATTTACTGAATCTTAGTTTTGCGAGGAATATCCTAATTTATGAAAATAATTATATTCCCCATTTGTGCCACCGTTTAGAATTCGGCGAGTTAAAATTGTTGATCATTTGCTTGGGACCATGAGCTATCCATACATAGACCCATGGAATCACTTAACACAAAAAAAACAAGTATCTAACCATGTTTTTCTTTTATATGCATATATATTTTTTTATATTTTAAAACTGCAGGTCAAGAATCCCTGAGGTACAAAGGCAGAAAGGCAGTAGGACTTGGTTTCTGGCAATTAATATGGATGGAGAGATAAAAATGTGTACACCAGGGATTAGAACTACAATAAACTGACCTCCTGTACACTGCCTTCGGAAAGTATTCAGACCCCTTCACTTTCTCCTTTATAGACTTTATTTATAATTGATACAATAATTTTTTATCCATTCACATACACTACCCCATAATGATAAAGGGAAAAACACATTTTAGAAATTTGTGCCAATTTATTGGAAATAAAAAAACTGAAATATCCCATGTACGTAAGCATTCAGTACTTCGTAGAAGCGCCTTCGGCAGCAATCACAACTTCTAGTTTTCTAGGTTTTGAGACTAACAGCTTTGCACACCTGGATTTGGGCAGTTTCTTCCAGTCTTCCTTGCAGATTCTTTCAAGCTCTGTCAGATTGGAAGGGGAGCATCTGTGAACTGTGACCTTCAGGTCTCCCCACATATCAACTGGGTTCAAGTCAAGGCTTCGGCTGGGACACTCTAGGGCATTCACGACTTGTCCTGAAGTCACTCCAGCCTTGTGTGTTTTAGGTCGTTGTTATAAAATATTAATCTTTGCCCCAAACTCAGGTTCTGTGCACTCTGGATCAGGTTTTCTTCAAGGAGCCCAAGGATTTCTCTTTGTTTATTCCTCCCTCACTATTGACCAGAGTCCCAGTCCCTACAGCTAAGAAGCATCCCCTTAGCATGATGCTCCAGCCGCCAAAGCTTTGCCGTAGAGATGGTATTAGCCAGCTAATGAGATGTACCTTGTTTTTTCAAACGTAGCACTTGGCATTCAGGTCAAATATTTACATTTTGGCCTCAACAGACCAGAGAACGTTTTTCCTCATGCATTACAATAGGTGGCATGTTATATGCCTTTTCATCAGGTGTGGCTTATTTCAAGCCACTCTATCATAATGGCCTAATTGATGGATTGGTGCAGAGATGGTTGCTCTGTTAGAGAGGCCATTGGTTTTGTTTTTCACCTCCCTGACCAAATCCCTTCTTGTTCAGCTACTTAGTTTGGCTGGACGGCAAGCTAACAGAAGAGTCTTGGTGATTCCATGGACTTCATGGCTTGGTTTTTTGCTCTGAAATGCATTGTGTGGGACAATATATAGACAGGTGTGTTCCTTTGGAAATCATGTCCAGTCAATAGAATTTGCCACAGGTGTACTCAAATGAAGTACATGAGATATTTCAGTTGTCAATTTTCAATAAATTGGCATTAATGTCTAAAAATGTGCTTTCTCTTGGTCTTTATCGGGTATTAAGTCTAGACTGATGGGAAATATAGTCAATAACAGTCCTCAGCAAAATATTGAGAAAGTGAAGGGGTCTGAATACTTACCCAAGGCACTGTATGTTATCAATTTGTGCAAAAAATGGTGAGTGGAAGACAATACAGTATCAATTCAAATCCAAAGAGCTGGAATACATAGCCAAAAATAACACTATTCCTATTCCTTCACACTATTCACTTCTCACTATAATTTTTACTCACTGTTCTGTTAGTGTTAATACATATTTATGTTTCCTTTGGCAATGTATGTAATAACATATTACATGTCAATAAAGCCATTTGAATTGAATTGATAGAGAGATGGTCTGTAGAACAACAGAGAAGAAAGAGATTGAAGAGATACAGGTTTTAAAGACCGATGGCTAAATGGCAGCAAAACTTTCACTCCTGCAGAGAGAAGAGCCTATCCTCACCGCCAGACTGCTCCTGTCGTGAATTATTTAACCACACACCACCATCAGTTACCACCCCGCTTTTACAGCACCACAGAGCCCTGTGCTCCAGGCTCACTGAAGCCCACCGCGCCACACAAATAGAGAACAAAGGAAAGTGACAAAGAAAGAGGTGCCGGATATGAACAAACAGCACCACTTTGTAGCTGCCTCACTGGACTTCACCATGAACCCACTGTGATTGGCATGTCATGTGATCGACACTGGTTTAGATGCTGATTGTAATCACTGTGGTATAACATAGACGGTTGACGGACATGGACATACGCTTCGCTCTCTCGCAGGGTAGGAACAAAAGAAGAACGTCTACTTAGTGCTTAGCAAATATTCCAGAATATCTCAGGGCAAAACAAAAAAGCAGATTGGACCCAGATTGGATACACACATGCAAGTTACATTGGTGATTTTCTAAGATCATAGACAAGCTCGCTTGTCTTTGCTAGTCTTTTCACGCTTTATGGGGATCACTAAAATTAGTGCTGAACTTGGCTGCTAGAATCCTAACTAGAACTAAAAAATTTGAACTCATTACTCCAGTACTAGCCTCTTTACACTGGCTGCCCTTTAAGGCTAGGGCTGATTTTAAGGTTTTATTTTACTTCCTCCTACTTACATTGCTGAAATGATCCAGCTATATATACCTACACGTAACCTAACATTGCAAGATGCAGGCCTTCTAATTGTAACTAGAATATCTAAACAAACAGCTGGAGGTAGGGCTTTCTCTCATAGAGCTCCACTACTGTGGAATGATCTGCCAATTATGGTTAGAAATGCAGACTCAGTGCAAACTTTCAAGTGTCTACTAAAGACTCATCTCTTCAGCATGGTCTATGATTAGGTGCAGTTTGGCCAAGGGGTGTGAAGGTGAACGGAAAGGCTTGATACTGCCCACCCTTAATGTCTTGCTAGGTGGGCTCTCAATGCCACTGGGATGCCCTCTCTCCAATGCCATTCGGGGGCTGAGTCACTGGCTTGTTGTCGTCTCTCCGTTGCACCCATTGTGTAATTGAGGTGAACTCTGCCTCATTTTAGGGTGGTTGCGGTTGGTTGGTGTCCCTTTGGTTGATGCTTGGCAATGTGAGTGGATTGACCTCCTGCCTGCTGGGCCCTGTCTGGGGCCTAACCCGGAGAGGGCCACAGTGTCACTGGACCCCCATGTCTCAGCCCCAAGGTTTTACACTGCCATATTAATGTGCCGGGGGGAGGAGGGTCAGTTCTCCTTCTCCACTATAAATCATTGCAAACCTAAAGAAAGCACTCTCTAAATTTTCTTGTCTCCTGCTCTGTTCAAACTTAGGAGGACATGAGGTCTTGGCTCACACTTCCCGAGTACCAGGTTCTAAAGACTTGTTGCTGCCACTGTCCAAAGTCCTCCTGGCTGTGTTGCAGATCAAGACGACACCTGACGATTCCAGCTGCCAGTCTGATAACCCCACCCAACCCACCCCCACCCCCACCCGATTGTCCCTGTCCTTGTCCATCTGGTCACGCTTCTGACCTGGATTAGGTTTTATAGACTCTGGACACAGCCCAAATGCATTTACTAATAATTACAACTTGTACACTTAAAATATTCACCCGGCACAGCCACAAGAGGACTGGTCACCCCTCTGAGCCTGGTTCCTGGCCCTAGGTTTCTTCCAAAATTTCGGCCTCTCTTAGGGATTTTTTCCTAGCCACTGTGCTTCAACATTGTTGTTGCTTGCTCCTTGGGGTTTCAGGCTGGGTATTTTGTAAAAGCACTTAGTGACAACTGCTGATGTAAAAAGGCCTTTAAAAATACATTTGATTGATTGACTGACTAATATTACAAATAACATCAATGAAATCAATGAATAAATTTACATTTCAATGCATGTATGCAAAATAAAAAAATAGACAAGAAGACTATTATGAACTATAATGGCAGTGCTGTGTTGGCCTTGTAAGTCAAACTCATCACCAAATAACACAAATGGATCCCCACTGACAAGCAAAGACCAGAGTTGTACAGTACCTGCGAAAGCCACCTGTCAGAGCCAGTATGGCATCGGGCATGATCCAGTGGACAGTCTCTTCGATGATACATCTGAGAGCTTGGGCCTCAGCTTTGCTGACAGACTTTGAGATGTCCCTGTAATATAGGAAACCTGAGGGGAACATATCAATATCAGAGACTTCTGTTTGAAGTAGGAAATGTTGCAGTAGCCCAGGCATTGCATGTGTAAGGCATTGCTGATATCTGGTATTCTGGCAATTACTGTATTACTGTAGCATTTTCAATTAATGTGACACTGAGGATTCATGTACTTTGTCATTCCTGCCCTCAACTTGCCTCACCTCACCTCACCCCTCTACTCTTCTAACTTCTCGGCTCTCCAAACCTGACAGAAATACGCTATTTTATTTTGATAAAATAGCGTATTTGTCTTGTCAAGGAATAGTCTCTGTGGTTGGCTGCTTCCTGACACAACTCCAGGACAACCCAAAAAAAGCTATCTCCTCTCCTCAAATCAAATCTCCTCTTGCATCTCTCACGTTTGGCTGTTCTTTGATCGCTTCCCTTTTGAAATGACTTCCTTGGCGATGAGATATTTCTTTTTCATTAGACCATGTTTTTCCTCAGCGATATGCTCTAGTCTGTCCACTGGAAACTCATGGACAAAGTTTCTACATCTTAAAAGATACTTTTTTTGCATTCCAATGTGTGTTTGTCATTGCAGAGCCTCTCACTAACCCATTGTCTGCACCTTTAAGTCTGTTGAGACGCTGAAGGATGTCCCATTTTGTACAATATATGACAATATATGCATCAATTATATTCAAGCCAGCGTCTGGACACATTTTATTCATGGTATATTGACAATATTTCACAAACCCGCATGAGGTCTCATGGTAATGCTAGTACAGGTTCTCTCTATTACTTACATACTGACACTGGAACTTGGGACACACTGACCAAAACCTGAAAGTCACGAACCGTATCTTACACCAATTCTGCATAAATTTCACTAATTTTGCTGTTCTAAACCACACTTTTTGCAAAACACTCCACACACTACTTTTTGCAAAACAATGCCATTCAGAATTGTTACATCCCCACGCATTAGTGTGTGTACTTGTGATATATTTTGTTGTCTGGTCTGCTCTACTATCTTTCCCACGTTACGTTCCCCTGGATTGGTCCATCCCACTGCCATCTGAACTTGTCCTCCTGCTCCCATCTACTGATCGGCCAATCCACTACTGCTGTCTGCAAGTTCCTTACCGCACCACCCCTTTAAATACAACTTGGAAGCATCCAGGAGGGGGAGCTTCATTGTTGGAGTTGAGAGTCTTTATTGCCACCCGTGGTTGTGTTCTATTGCAACCCTTGCATCTAGTTCTCCCATGTCTGTCTTGTATTGTTGTTATTCCCCAATAGTTAATTATCCTTATTATTTTATTTTATTTGGGGGGGGGCAGGTAAGACTACATTTAACCCGTAGGCGATTGTCTATTAAACACAATAAGTTAGGGGGCGAGTGCCATCCTCTTTAATTTTGGTTAGTTAGCATCCTTATTGTTTATGTAGGACATTTTTGTTTATTTCTTTTGTTTGGCACCGCCCACGTTCCTTCTCCCCTTGAGTGCTGGTGGAGCTTGGGTTAAAATAAAAAGCACCCGTTAGCTCTCCCTTACATGATCCCTGTGGCCTGCGACCAAATTGATGCAGGGTCTGTACAACGATGGATTCACCATTCAAGAAGATTCTTCCCATGTTATCTTGTGAGAGGACATAGCCTGTGATGTGGATGAAGTGATATGGCAAGATCCAGTTAGGCAAAGAGATGATGCTTAGGTTTTTTTTTTAATTCATACTTTTTTGTCTCAACAAATGTTTTTGCTGGGTTTATGTAATATATTATATTTAGCATATGCTTTGTTCTGATCTTCAGTGCAAAATGCAACCCTTGGAAATGCATGATGTATTGACATTATTTTACAATCTGGAGAGAAATAATTTAATCAGTGTACAGTACTAGTCTTGTGTGTTGTGTTTGGTCAATATATTCATGTACTTTCCTCTAACAAAAATCAAACCCAGACTGGGTAGAAAAGCAGAAATGTTAAGCGTTTAAGCTTGAGCACAGCAGTGTGTAGCTGGTTCAAACAGAATCAGATCTTATGAACCATGTGTGATAGAATTACAGTGACAAAATTGAGTTTTTATAAATTATTGTAGTTTTGAATGAAGTGTTCCATTTTGCAAAAGATCTGATGTATTCACCAACTTGTGTGTATGGTTGAGTGTATTGTGTGTAGAATTTTGACAAAATTAGCCCTGTTTTCAAAATCGTGCTTAAGCAATTGTAAAAAACTAATTCCAGTTCTCCTCTTTCTGCTCCTACATACATATGCTGTCTGACAACTCCAAGTGAAGTCAGGTGCATTATCATTCACTACATACTGTATTTCAATCTGTCATTTAAGAGACAAATCATCAGCGATTGTATTTTCCACAAAAACAGTATCATAGCTAGAGATTAATGTTTAAATGTTAATTTAACCACGTTCTGTCACTGCGCCACCCATCATTTTCGGGAACCATCAGAGGGAATGAAGGCATAGGGAACCCATCGGTTTTCTGGAACCATCAGAGGGAACCCAGGCAGAGGGAACCCATTGGTTTTCTGGAACCATCAGAGGGAACCCAGGCAGAGAGAACCCATTGTTTTCTGGGACCAATCAGATGGTTTGGTCAGAGTCCACAAGAAGGTGATTAGATCTGGACTATTTTGCAGGAAAGAAACTAACGTGTGCGCATGATGTAGCACTAGCCTGGAGCAAGAGGTTTGGCAAGGCAGGACACTTACGTCGTCTACCCCACAGACTGCAGTGTTGACTCTCTATCCAGCTCCAAATTTTATGACCCACTCAGTGCACCATTTCAATCCTTATTGACACTTCACACAGTTATCCATCTTGCTCGGATTTCACAAAGGGAGATATTTGGAAAGTAGTGCAAATTTCTACCAAGTAGCTGGAAATGTAAACTGCTTCCAAAACACTAGAAATGTAATTGAATTAAACTGTACTATCCATTGTAGAAGGATAAAAGAACATTACAGAATCACAAAGGTAGGTCTTGTACAAAACCAGTCACCT
This sequence comes from Esox masquinongy, assembly GCA_016801175.1. Taxonomy (NCBI): domain Eukaryota; kingdom Metazoa; phylum Chordata; class Actinopteri; order Esociformes; family Esocidae; genus Esox; species Esox masquinongy. The sequence goes on along the minus strand of JACXGI010016304.1, from coordinate 5,400 downwards.
GCTACACAATCTCCTTCAAGCAGTATATCGAGAACTTTTTGCCAGTTAAGCTACCAAATATTACTACCCTATTCCTGATTAGACAGGTGCGTGTTCCTTTAGAACTCATTAGAGAGGATGGGAGCAGGCAATAAATCAAACGGGGACAAATAACATCAATTATTTAATTTTCTATATAGAAGAACACACAATTAGAGAGCTAGTGACTAGAAAGTTCTATCTTCAAAAAGATGATTCCCACAATTTTCTATTATTTGGCACTTGGCCTAGGGTATGTAGATTATTTAAAGGCAGAGAACATTAAACAGAATAAGGCTACGTCAATAAATCAATACTGAAAAGAAATAGCAGATCTCAAATGATTGCCTGAACTTTCTTTATGCATTTCAAACCGTCAGATGCTTATTTATATACACCGATCAGCCATAACATTATGACCACTAACAGGTGAAGTGAAAAACACTGATGATCTTGTTATCATGGCACCTGTTAGTGGGTGGGATATATTAGGCAGCAAGGGAACATTCCAAATTGTGATGGCTAGACGACTGGGTCAGAGCATCTCTAAAACTGCAGCCCTTCTGGGGCTTTCCCGGTTTGCAGTGATCAGTACCTATCAGAAGTGGTCCAAGGAAGAAAAAGTGGTGAACCGGCAACAGGGTCATGGTCAGCCAAAGCTCATTGATGCACGTGGGGAGCGAAGTCTGACGAGCTACTGTAGCTTAAATTGCTGAAAAAGTTCATGCTGGTACTGATAGAAAGGTGTCAGAACACACAGTGCATCGCAGTTTGTTGCGTATGGGGCTGCGTAGCCGCCGACCAGTCAGGGTGCCCATGCTGACCCCTGTACAAAAGCGAAAGCACATACAATGGGCACGTGAGCATCAGAATTGGACCACGGAGCAATGGAAGAAGGTGGCCCTGTCTGATGAATCATGTTTCCTTTTACATCACGTGGATGTCCAGGTGAGTGTGCGTTGCTTACCTGGAGAACACATGGCACCAGGATGCCCTACGGGAAGGCAAGCCGGCGGAGGCAGTGTGATGCTTTGGGCAATGTTCTGCTGGGAAACCTTGGGTCCTGCCATTCATGTGGATGTTACTTTGACATGTACCACCTACCTAAGCATTGTTGCAGACCATGTGTACCCTTTCATGGCAATGGTATTACCTGAGGGCATTGGCCTGTTTCAGTAGGATAATGCGCCCTGCCACAATACAAAACTTGTTCAGGAATGGTTTGAGGAACACAACGAGTTCAAGGTGTTGACTTGGCCTCCAAATCCCCAACATCTCAATCCAATCGAGCATCTGTGGGATGTGCTGGACAAACAGGTCCGATCCATGGAGGCCCCACCTTACAACTTACAGGACTTAAAGGATCTGCTGCTAACGTCTTGGTGCCAGATACCACAGCACACCTTCAGAAGTCTAATGGATTCCATGCCTCGACGGGTCAGGGCTGTTTTGGCGGCAAAAGGGGAACCTACACAATATTAGGCAGGTGGTCATAATGTTATGGCTGACTGGTGTATAGTGTGAATCAGACAAAAGATTGATGGAGTTTCCTAGCTCCAAGTAAACAGGCAGGCAGTAGGCAGGCAGTCTAGCTGTAAGAGCATCTGACCAGTAACCAGTGGTTACTAGATCCAATCCTTGAGCTGATAAGTTGAGAAATACATTGTTCTGTCCTTGATCCAGATAGTTAACCCTCATTGCTCATGTACAATGCTCAAGATAAGAGCATCTGCTATACTAATATGGAAAATTGGTTATTGGCAATAAAATAAGTATTTTCTTAGCTGCTGCACACACAGATTAAAGCTGAAACAAAGCGGTCATTGTATTTAATTCATAAGAGAAGCGTGTATAACCCTACTCAGACACTGTAATTCTGGAAGATGTAAATGCTTATCTCCATGAAACGGATTGAGATCAAATGGTCTGTATGCAGATAGAGCACAGACATTTCACCAGAATAACTTGTAAGGATTATCATTCACATTTGTCAGAGAGAAATGTAAAGGGAAGAGAACCACACAAATATGGCATATAGAGCTAACAGTTTAGATCTGTCTGACTGTATGTTGTCACTGGCACTATATTCATTTTTCTGATACAATATTAGTGTCTGGTTTAGAGGCAGTGCAGTCACCAATGGGCTATACAACGCCCCAAAAGCACGGGTTCGATTCCCTGGTCCACCCAAGACCACTTCACCTTTTTTCTCCCACTCCCATTTGTCCCCCCTCTAAATCATAACGCCCGATGAACACGAGTGGAGCCATCTAGTAATGTGCACAGATCATGTTTTTTGGAGGGCAGGGGTCAAGGTCTCCATTTATGTACAGTCGAGAATTTGAAAAATGTAATATAATAATAAAAGGTGAAATTTCAATATTCAATTAGTCCATGTGCTGTCATCAACAGTCACATACAAGAGTACATACACCCAACGGAAGGTCTGATGAATTATTTTTTTTTACATATTTGGAACCATTCATGCAATTACAGTAAACTGAGATGCAAAGACCTTATGTGGAAAACAAGTTAATATACACCCTACCCTCAAATAAAATAGTTAAAATTAGTCAGGTGCGGGTTACAAAGCCATTTTCACATTCCAGATCACTGACATAGATCATTCCACCAAATTCAACTCAAGAGCTGATGGAAAGATGCTCATAGAAGTCTCTAAGAACCCCAGGGTAACATAATATCAAAGTGCATGAGTTAACTTTCAGAAAGACACAGCACAAACTTGTCTTACATGGGAGATCAGGAAGGAAGAAGCTTCTGCTGTCAAAAATTAAAAAAGGAGAGTCAAAGGAGAGGCTGTCACTTGCCACACAAAACTTGGGTAAAGATTAAAACTAGTGGAACAATGTTCTATGTTCAGATGACTTAAAGGTGGAGTCATTTGGCCTTAATGCAACACACCAATTTTGACAAAAACTAAACACAAAGGGGGCAACACCAATATGAAAGTTTATCTAACGCTATCATTTATAGTGACACAGTTGCAACTGTCAAAAACAGATTGTTGGCATCTTTTGGTCAAAAAGGAATAATAAGATTGTAAAGATTCATCCGATTATTTAAAACACTTGTGTCTGATACCACCAAGTTTTTTAAAATAGACCATCCAATTAATCAAATTATTTGATGGTCCATATTAATAAAATCATATATAAATCCATAACATTACATACTGTAATGACAAATCGTGTAGGGCCCACAAAGAAAAATAATATATATATTATATATACACACACAGTGGGGAGAACAAGTATTTGATACACTGCTGATTTTGCAGGTTTTCCTACTCACAAAGCATGTAGAGGTCTGTTATCATAGGTACACTTCAACTGTGAGAGACGGAATCTAAAACAAAAATCCAGAAAATCACATTGTATGATTTTTAAATAATTAATTTGCATTTTATTGCATGACATAAGTATTTGATCACCTACCTACCAGTAAGAATTCCGGCTCTCACAGACATGTTAGTTTTTCTTTAAGAACCCCTCCTGTTCTCCACTCATTATCTGTATTAACTGCACCTGTTTGAACTTGTTACCCGTATAAAAGACACCTGTCCACACACTCAATTAAACATACTCCAACCTCTCCACAGTGGCCAAGACCAGAGAGCTGTGTAAGGACATCAGGGATAAAATTGTAGACCTGCACAAGGCTGGGATGGGCTACAGGACAATAGGGAAGCAGCTTGGTGAGAAGGCAACAACTGTTGCGCAATTATTAGAAAATGGAAGAAGTTCAAGATGACGGTCAGTCTCCCTCGGTCTGGGGATCCATGCAAGATCTCACCTCGTGGGGCATCAATGATTATGAAGAAGGTGAGGGATCAGCCCAGAACTACACGGCAGGATCTGGTCAATGACCTGAAGAGAGCTGGGACCACAGTCTCAAAGAAAACCATTAGTAACACACTACACCGTCAAGGATTAAAATCCTGCAGCGCACGCAAGGTCCCCCTGCTCAAGCCAGCACATGTCCAGGCCCGTCTGAAGTTTGCCAATGACCATCTGGATGATCCAGAGGAGGAATGGGAGAATGTCATGTGGTCTGATGAGACAAAAAGAGCTTTTTGGTCTAAACTCCACTCGCCGTGTTTGGAGGAAGAAGGATGAATACAACCCCAAGAACACAATCCCAACCGTGAAGCATGGAGGTGGAAACATCATTCTTTGGGGATGCTTTTCTGCAAAGGGGACAGGACGACTGCACCGTATTGAGGGGAGGATGGATGGGGCCATGTATCGCGAGATCTTGGCCAACAACCTCCTTCCCTCAGTAAGAGCATTGAAGAAGGGTCGTGGCTGGGTCTTCCAGCATGACAACGACCCGAAACACACAGCCAGGGCAACTAAGGAGTGGCTCCGTAAGAAGCATCTCAAGGTCCTGGAGTGGCCTAGCCAGTCTCCAGACCTGAACCCAATAGAAAATCTTTGGACGGAGCTGAAAGTCCGTATTGCCCAGCGACAGCCCCGAAACCTGAAGGATCAGGAGAAGGTCTTTATGGAGGAGTGGGCCAAAATCCCTGCTGCAGTGTTTGCAAACCTGGTCAAGAACTACAGGAAACGTATGATCTCTGTAATTGCAAACAAAGGTTTCTGTACCAAATATTAAGTTCTGCGTTTCTGAGGTATCAAATACTTATGTCATGCAATAAAATGCAAATTAATTATTTAGAAATCATACAATGTGATTTTCTGGATTTTTGTTTTGGATTCCGTCTCTCACAGTTGAAGTGTACCTATGATAAAAATTACAGACCTCTACATGCTTTGTAAGTAGGAAAACCTGCAAAATCAGCAGTGTATCAAATACTTGTTCTCCCCACTGTATGTATGTATGTATGTATGTATGTATGTATGTATGTATGTATGTATATTTATATATATATACAGTGGATATAAAAAGTCTACACACCCATGTGAAAATGCCAGGTTTGTGTGATGTAAAAGAATGAGACAAAGATAAATCATGTCAGAACTTTTTCCACTTTTAATGTGACCTATAATGTGAACAATTCAATTGAAAAACAAAAATCTTCGAGGGGGAAAAATGAAAAATAAAAACCTTACAATAACCTTGTTGCATAAGTGTGCACACCCTTTTATAACTGGGGGTGTGGCTGTGTTCAGAATTAACCAATCACATTCAAACTCATGTTAAGAAGTCATTACACACCTGCCATCATTTAAAGTGACTGATTAATCACAAATAAAGTTCAGCTGTTCTAGTAGGATTTTCCTGACATTTTCTTAGTTGCATCTCAGAGCAAAAGCCATGGTCCGCAGAGAGCTTCCAAAGCATCAGAGGGATCTCATTGTTGAAAGATATCAGTCAGGAGAAGGGTACAAAAGAATTTCC